>JABUQX010056050.1:17500-37740 GCA_015478945.1 Trachelipus rathkii
CGTTCTAAGTGGCTCTAAATATGCACCGTTTCTCGTGTTTGGAATTTTTCTTCATACTCATTTTATATTCATTGCTGTGCTTTAAAGGGGAGTTACCCAATATACGTATTGTGTATCAATATCTCTGATTTTTCTAAAATACATTACTTAACTTCATGATAGACGTCAAACTCTATCTCTAAATTTTTCCTACTGAGAAAAATACATGAGAATAGATTTTGAGATTTTGATACAGAATTTACCACAATCATGGGAAATTATTCCCTTGGTTTGATAATGCAAAAATTGCTCATAATCTATAACGTTTTCATTACTTATTACACGCATAATTGAAATATCATTGATGTATTTCATTTCCTTTCTCAAGGTTGCAATTTCAAAAAGCTAAAGTGAATTTATAGACCAGATTTAAGTCTCTAGATTTGGTTCTAAAATAAAATTTTAAAATATTTTGTTTTTTATATTACCTACACACTGTATTTCATTAGTTGTCGACACAACCTGTTTATAATACAAAAAAATTTGAAATGCATAAATTGCTCATAATCTTAAGTTTTCTTAAGTATTAAAATATTAACAATGAAATTCTGGCAACTAACAATTTTTACTAAATTTCAACATTTGAAATTACCTTTATGAATTAAATTTAATATTATTAGATTTTATAACGGTATTTTCAGCATTCTAACATAAAATAACATAGTGTTTCATATTGCTATTTCAAGAAAGCAGAAAAGAGCAATTTTATTAAATTGTTTCACGTGTCTTAATTGACTTAATAAATAAATGTAGGAATTTCAATCATTCTAGTTTTTATATAACCAAATATTATCTCATTAGTTCCTATGAAAAACACATGCTTTCTTAAATAAAACATATTAAACTTTAATTATCGCATATTTTGTTAAATTATCATCAGATTTACGAATTTAGAATTCCTCTAACAAGTCCGATTTGTACCTCAATTCTCAACATTTCGCATTTATTATCTCTGGTAACCCATCTTAAAAATATGATCGTTTTTATTACGGTATTTTCTTTGCAGTCATTCATCTGAAAAAATTTAATAGTGATTTCATATCGCACCCTCATGCAATTTCAACAAAAGCAGAAAAGCGCATTTATTAATAGTCATTTCTAAAGAGGTGTCTTAAACTGAAGTTTTTTAATGAAATTACACATTATTTGTTTTAATTATATACTACCATTATAATTTTTAACATCTAGTTCTGAAAAAACCTGTTTCTCAATACCAATTTAAACTAATTCAACACATTCTAAAATTCACGCCTTTTTACTTAAATTTTCACATTAACAAATTTAGAAACTCTTAAAAGTACGATTTTTCCTAAATTTTCATAATTGGAAATTAACCTTTTTGCGTAAACATCATCGTTGAAATATGAAATTTTTCAGACGAGCCCTTTTACTACTACGCATTTTCTGCAACAAAATAATTGTGTTTCCATCATGAAATAGCTTACTTCTTAATCAAATTAAGCAATAAAAGATGAATTTATTCAATAGTTCTTTAAGCTCGTTTAGATAATTTGTTTTTTCTCCTTCAATGAAAATTCGTTAATAATCAATTATTGTTATTTAATAATTAATCCCCAACAACTACATTTCTATAATTATGAAACTGTTTTATAACAAAAAAAATACTAATTACGATCGCGCCATCATAAAAATAATGAGACATTCACATGATTAAATTTACGCATTCACTAATTATAAAAACTGGATCTGCACATAATATATACAGTTATGTACATCCCTATTCATCGCCTTAAACAACATCCTTACATTGAACAATCAATTTAAAGGTATTTTCAGCATTTTGAACCAAGAATCCCATATCGTGTTCTCCCATTGAATTAATGCGAATTCTAAAACAGACAAGAAATACTGCCCAGATATCTTAAATTACATTGTTAATTAGGTGTCTTAAATTGACCCATTGTTTCTTATTAATAATTGATCATTGTAGTATTGCTCTTTTATTACCAAATATTCCATTAGTTGTGAAAACACCATGTTTTCAATTATTAAAAAATTTAACTTCATAAACTTAAAGCACTCTCTTTTCACTTCACCAACTTTTCAAACATTACGAATTTTTAGAACTCCTTAAAAGTAACGGTTTTTTCCTAAATTCTCACAATCCGTTTGAATTTATTTGTTAAATCTAAAATTGAGTTTTTAAGCGGTATTTTCAGCATTTTGAAAAATAAAATGTGTACTTTTCACTATCAAACGGTATTGCAAACAAAACAGAAGAGTTAGAATTTATTTAATAGTTTTTACTTTAGTGACGATACTTTGAACACGCTTATTTTTAATGAATTTTTCAATAGTAATTTGTTTTTTAAATAAACTACCTAACACTCATATTTCATTAGTTCTTTTAAACCCTCGTTTTAATAAACATAAATTTTATTTAACACTAATCCAAACGATTTTTTTATTGTTTTAAATGATTTTCACAATTAACAAAATATTGAAATTTAAAAGTCCGATTTTTTCCTAAATTTCAACATTTGAAATTATTTGGTTTAATGCTTAAAATTGAATCTTTTATTAGACAAACTTTTAGCTTTACAAAAATCACATTCAATATATTACATTGAAATGCAATTTCAAAAAGCAGAAAGTAGAATTTAATTAATTGTTTTACGGTGTCTTAAATTAACGTTTTTCTAATGAAATTTCAATATTTGTTTTTATATACCAAATATTTCATTAGTTGTGAAAACCTGTTTTAATAAAAAGCTTTTACTTCGAAAATTTAGCTTTTGCAAAAATTTTCACATTCCAAATTTAGAACTCTTAAAAGTAGATTTTTTTCCTAAATTTCTAACATTTGAAATTATTTTGGTAAATCTTAAAAATTGAGTTTTTTAACGGTATTTTCAGTCAATTTGAAAAAAATATATGTGTCATTGAAATGCTATTTCAAAAAGCAGAAAAGTGATATTTATTAATAGTTTAGAGGTGTCTAAAATTAATGTTTTTGGAATTGAATTTTTTTAATATTTGTTTTTATAATACCAAATATTAATGTAGTTGTGAAAACGCTGTTTTAAAAAAACATTTTAAACTTCTTAAAATTACGCTTTTTCTTATATTTTCAAAATTACAAATTTCGCAACTCTTTAAAAGTTCCAATATTAGGCAATACAATACCCACATTGAGATATAATTTGGAAAGGAAATAACTTCAAAATTGAGTTTGCGTAAACTGCATCAGAAAGAGATGGAAGAATGCATATTACCTTTATATAATAAAAGGATATAAGAATCTAATATATTAGTTTTAGGTGTCCTAAATTGATATACTGACTGAATATTCATTATAATCACGTTCGAACTTTAATCAACTCAAATTAATACTATATTAAATATAAAAAAATCTCTAAAAAATCAAATACAATACTTTAACAATACCACCCCAATTCCTCCATTAAACAAAAATTGACGTTTTTTATTCAAATTTGAATACTTTTTTTTATATACAAATATCATTAAATATCATAATAAGACTTGTGACATTACATTAACATGTTTTTTTGAAGGCTGTTGTGAAACTTTCCTGTCTCTATAATCATT
Organism: Trachelipus rathkii; assembly: GCA_015478945.1. Lineage (NCBI taxonomy): Eukaryota > Metazoa > Arthropoda > Malacostraca > Isopoda > Trachelipodidae > Trachelipus > Trachelipus rathkii. The sequence continues at coordinate 21,110 of JABUQX010056050.1, forward strand.
ATTTTTATTAACCCATTTTTTTTTATTCAAAATCTAAGAATGGGTTGGTAACAAATTTAGAACTCTTTAAAAGTACAATTTTTCCCCTAAATTCACATCTTTTAATTTTCTTCATGGCTCCTAAAATTCTTAAAATCTAAGTAGCTATTGTCTATAAACTGGCTATTCCCTTCAGCTTTGAAAAAATCCATAATCGTGCATCTTCATAATTGAAATGTACTATCTCATCAACCAAAGCTTGCAAAAGTGAATTCACTACTTATACATAGTTACATTTAGGCTGCCTAAACTTTAAAATTGACTGTTTTTTATGCAAATTTCTAAAAATCTATAATTTTGTTTTTAATACTACTAAAAATCATTTCTGCATTAGCATTGTTCCGAAACTGTTTTAAAGTAAAAAACTTGTTAACATACCTCACTCAAAAATCATAACGCTACTTTTCTTAATTTGTCAAAATCTCATCAAAAATCCTTAGTAATGCTATAAAAAGTAAAGACATTTTTCCCTTAATTCCTCAACAACTTATGTAATAATTCACATTTGAGCACTATTAATTCTAAAACTAACATGAGTATTTTCACCACCGGGATTTCTCCAGACATCATTGAAAAATATATGTGTCGTTTCATTGAACACACTAGCATATTATTCAAAAGCACCCCAGAAAAAAGAAGACCCATATTTCCAATTAATAGTCAAATTTCTGAGTGTCTTTATAATTTGACGCATTTTTTTAATAGAATATAAATTTATCAATATTTGCCTCTTTTACCTCAAAATACCAACTTCAAAATCTATTTCCATTAGTTTGTGTAACACCACTATGCTCTATTTAAGATAAACACAATCATCTTATATACATGTCTAAATATACGCCCTTTTCTATTATTAAGTATCTTCCACATGACATTAAACAGATTTTAATGTAACTCTATAATTATATAAAGTTAACTTCTATTAATTAATATTCCTTAAATTTCAACATTTTGAAATTATTATTGGTAAATTCCTTTAACAATTGACGTTTTTATTTAACCAGATTTTCAGTCACATTTGTAAAAAAATAATTGATGTTTTTCTATTGAGGGATCTGGCCTTTTTGTACAATTACAACAGAAAGTGAATGTAATTAATAGTGTTTATTGAGTAATTAATATTTTATGACGTTTTTAATGTAAATATTATTTTGCAATATTATGTTTTTATAATTATATTAACCAAATATTATTTCATTATGTGAAAACCTGTTTTAATAAAATTAATTAAATTCTAAAAATTACGTCAATTTTTTTTCTTAAATTTTTCCATTTACTTTATTAATTATCGACGAACTTCATGCCATATCACCCACACACACCACTTATTTGACCTATTAATCCCCAATTAAAGACTCTTCATACTCAACCTCCTACTAAACATCTTCCGCCCATACTCAACGTCCCATTAATAACTATAATAATTAAATTTTATATTAGATGCTCATCAGACAAACATAAAATAATAATAACTGGTATTATATAAGGTAAATATTATATCATATTATAAATTATAATATTAGTATACTATAATCCTACATACTAATTATTTATATATTATATTATTAATATATAAAAATATAAATCTACCAACCTATACAAACAATTCACAATCAAATACTATCATTATTCAAGATACCCCAGGAAACCTTACAAACTATTACACTACATCCGAATACCAGTAAAACAACTAATCATTCATTAATTATCAACATCTACCCCCATTACAACCCCTCCGCACACACCTAACCACAACTCACTAAAATTACTCGACCCTATCAACATTCCAACTTCAAACGAACTTAAAACACCTTACAAATATTATAAAAATTATCTTATATAATACTTATATATTTAACCAAAAATTTTAAATATTATTTAAATTACATACACTTAATTAAATATAAAATATATAAATTTATTCCGTTAGTAATTTCAAACACTAATTGCTAATTCTCACTCTCATACACTCCGCTTTTAATTTCTGCTGTTCTCAAATTATGCCCTTATCTCTCTTAAATTCTATATTTAATTCTAATCATACCTCTATAATTATATCTCCACCACAATGAATTAACTAAACCTTCTAACTAAAATTAAGTACAAATAAATAAAATCATCAAACACAAAGATTATTCTTTACCATTAAGAACATCATAAAATTCCACATTCAGTCACATCTAAATTAATAAAAACATTTCATGACATTGACAGCTTATCTTAACTCATCAAATAAAATATTAAAAAAAGTACCGAATCATAAAAATTTCCGGATACCAAAATACAACATAAAATAATATAAGCAACTTAAAAAATTATTTTCGTAATAGTGTCATTAATTCTCAAAAAGTTATGACCCCAACATTATAACAGAACATTAAAAATAACTAATTTTAAATTACGTAACACCGGAAGAGGGGATGGGAGGTCTTATTACACTTAGCAGCCTGCAATTCGTTCAACTAATCATCAACACCATGTTTTAGACACAATTTTCATAACATGAAAATTTACCAATGTCAATACACATAATCTTAGTATATATATTCATAATCGGAAATTGACTAAAAAAAATTAAAAACCCCAATGACATTACAACGACATAATATAATTTAATTATAAATATTAAATAAATAAAAATTATACAATATAAAATATAAATAATACAATTAATATATTTTATATTATATATTTATATTATATATTATAATATATATATAGTCTAATATATAATATATTAAATAAATTAATATAATATAACCTTGCATTATCTCCACTATTCGAAAAAACAGTAAAAAATTATACAAATCACGGAAAGCCACCTACCCCCTCTATACCATTATAACTTCAATGTCACAGACAAAAATCCCCTAGCATTCCCCACTGAGCCTCATATTAAATTTCAATTGTAACTCACCACATGCTCAACCCTGGGCCAGCTCCACAAAACCACCCATTCACTCTATTATTATTTTTATAGCTCTTCCTCAACACACCTCAATCACACTCTTCACCATTCGTTCCAACACACCCACAATATCCGTAACACCACTTATCTCATACCCACATTGCAAAATCTTCAAACATTACTCATACCTCATACCTTTCTTCACACCAAAATCTTAATACATCATCCTCGTATCAACCTTTCTCACACCATCCTAAAAATTATACTAGCCTAAGTTATGCCTATAAATTTACAATAACAAAAACATACCCTTTTCATTGAAAGACCTACCCAAATTATCCACATCACCAACATTAATCCACCAACCTCATACCCTCACCTCATTCTTTCTCTACACACATTCTACCTTAAATATTAAACCAGAACTTCCACTCCACCATCTAAATTAATTACACTAACCTCACTCAAATATAAATACCTAACTTTACTCAAACCCATCCACACACCCAATTTCATTACAATCTTCAACTTCTCAGATCCCACACAAACCAAATCATTCACACATTTATAAAACGGGAGACGAGTTGGAGGGTAGATGCGATGTAATGTATCACACACCATCATCTCCATTTCTTTCATCATCTTAACACCATTCCTTCATCCCCACCTCGAATTTCTCATTTTAACCCCATTCCATTATTTACAATTTAAATTTTAACCAAATGAGATCTGCACATAGGGTTAGTTTTTTCACTTCTGTATTATCCTAAACCAATCACCATTTGACACCATTTATCTTACATCACGCTTCACTATCTCATACATACCTTTTATTCCATTCAAACCTACCACCACCATATACACTAACACTGCTCATAATCTTCCCTCATTAACTTATCATACGCCTTTCATCCATAAACCTAAATACAATTATTCTTCTTCTCTCTCATTTCTCAATATTTTTTTCAATTAAAATTTGATCCCACACATTCCTCTAACACTTCCTAAACCACCTTTTCTCACCATATCAGTCTTCATCACTCACCACTCTTTCAACTCAAAATACCATCATATACCTTCCCTACACACACTCAATAAACTTATTTCCCCTATAATTTCTTCTACAGTTCCCCTTTCTTCCTTACCCTTATATAATCTATTACCTATCCTGATCTTTTAACTATATCCCTCCATAAACGCTTTTACTAATCAACTTCCAAATCAATCACCCATCTCGTTTCTCTTCTTTTATCATTTTCTTATAAAGTTCATCTTTATTCTAATTTTCCATTCTTTAACTTTTTCCTCTACCCATTACATCTCCTACTAATAACCTATTCCCAAATACCTTATCCTTTTCACTCATCAAAACCCACAACAATATACTATCATTTCATTACTTATTAAATTGTGTCAATTCTTAATTTTCTTCCATCATTAATTTAATCTTTCCACACTCCCCTCACATCCTATTCATTATTCTATACAATTCCCTTATTCCATTCTTTCACTTTCACAGCTTCTATTTCCTTTAAGTCATTCATCCTCTTCCAAACTGTTCATTTGTACCTCTTTTTTCTCCTACGGATTCCACCTTTGTTATTTCTTTTTTTCCTCTATCTCCCAAAAACTCCTTTTTGGTAAACTATCATTTCTTTTATACATTCAACTACTTTACCTTTACTTTTAACTGCTTCATCACCTCTTCATTCCACCATTCACTATTAACATCTACTTCCTACTTTAACACACTACTTCCTTGCACTACTAACAATTGCTTTCTTTATTTGCCCAGTATTTATTTCATACCTTTTTCAATCGAAAAGTAGTAAGTTCAGCTACTTTATCATATAATATTATAATTATAATATATATATAATAATATATATATATAATATCTATATATATTATATATATATATATATATAATAATATATATATATATATATATATTAAAGTCATTTACCCCCTCTCTTCCGTATGTCTTTAGATTCCACATTCATATTTTAAATCCTACATTACCATACATTTCCACATGATTTTTTTCTCCCCACACAAACAACCATTTTTCTTTATTTCAGATTGTTGAGTACGGTACTTTATAACTTTTGAAATTCCCACATCACACATTATAGTATATATAAAAAAATTTATTTTCTTAAATGTAAAGGTGAATTTTCCTTATATTCAATTTATTCTTTTTCCTTTTTATATAAACCTATCTATCATCAAGCTCTTTTCTCATTTAACAATACCATTTATTACTAATTTCATTTGAAATTTACCTCACATCCAATCACCAAATACGTTAATCTCATTATTATTAAAGAAAAACTACCAATCAAACTTTTTTTTATTACTTTTTAATCACTTTATATTTAATTTTGATTGTAGCAGACATCTTTGTTGAAACATGCAAAAGGTATCCTGAAAAAACTTCCCCTTATTCATTTTTTATTACAGCAGAATATCAACTTTTTATTTCTTTGAGTAATTCTTCTTTTCTTGACTAGCAAAATAATTTTTTTTTCTCTATTTCCTTTTTATTTTCTGTCTTTTGGAATTATTAAATCTGATCTTAATGTAAGTAATCTAATTGATGTTCTTGACCTTTTGGTTAGAAGAGAGGTCATGTAAAGTCAGACAAAAAAAACTATGATAATCTATCATTCAGTGGTTCTAATACTTTTTTTTTTGATGCAATCACTTTATTTTTAATTTTTATCTAGAAACATTATGAAACCGCATTGTATTTTTTCAATAAAATAAAAATATATACGAAATGAAATATATTTTTTAATATAAAAATATATATATATATTTAATATTAATTATAACTATAATATATTATATATAGAAATATGATTTATATTATTAAACAATATACATTTTTAATTTTCCCAATCAAATATAGGAATCGTTTTCACTTTTATGTTTAAGAAATAAAAAAATTAGTATCAGGATTTAACTTTTACCTCATTTTTAAAGGTTTTATTATTTAATTTATTAATAGTTTATAATATAATAAAGATTATCTACTTATATTCTATCCCTTCTTCTTCTTACGACAATCGCATAACTATACTTTTTTTCCTCCACTCACAGAGATTATTTTTTTTTTTTTTTTTATCCCCCTTCATTTTATTTTTTTAATTTTCGTACATATAAAAATAATATTAATAGTTAATAAATCATACAATTTAAATTTATGCCCACCCCCATCATCCTTAATAGCTCTTGTATTAAAAACATCCAACCTTTTTCATATATGAACCCCTCACTTTTATCTCATTAAGTTTCATCACCCTTACCATGTCACAAACCATACTCCTTCACAAAACCATTCCACTATCTATTAAATCACCTTTCTTCATTCTTCTCCAAACTCATTCTTTATAATTCTATCCACTTTTTTTTCTCATCAATTCCCACCACACTCAACCACTTTACCAACCAATTTTTTATCTATTGATCTTTTTTCCTCGCACATCTTTACTAACTTTTATCTCTCATTCTACTTTTTCACACCACACAACTCCTAACACCTCATTTATTCATTTTTAATTTTTTCAACACCTACACCTAAATTATTCTTTACAATATTCCCTCTTTAAATCACTTTTTTTACGAGTAACTGACATGAATACTAATTTATATTATCACCATTAACAAATAACTCCAGTCATTAACCTATTCACTCCAACTTAATACCCTTACAATTTCACGCAAGACTTAATTGTCACCACCACCCTTCCTTACATTCTATCATCATTCCATATTCTTTTCATTCAACATAATAATAAATATTAACTTACTTTTTCCCTCTCACCTCCAACATATTTACCTTTCTTCATACGCCTGACAGTGTACCATCACTTAACTCTTACTACATTTACTTTCACTACCACCAACAACATATATCAATAAACATTTTCCACAATTTTCCCTTATTTTTTTAGCTCTTAACTCATCAGAATTGTAATTCCTTCCTTCTCTCTCATTTTTTCAATTTAAATTTGATCTACACTTCTCTACTGATATATGTCACTATCTTCACCAATCATTCCCTACAACCTCCTTTTTCATCAATACTAGCATCTTATTTTTCCCTATAACAACTAATTCCCAATTTCTCTACTCCTTACCTTAACTACTATAGTTATTGCCTCTCTATATCCTTCCAACTATACCTTCATAAAACTTTTTACATCACTTCAATCACAGTAAATCTTCCTCACTCTTTGGCATCATTTTTTCATTAATCTTCCACTCTATATACCTACTTTTGATTTACCATTCTCAAACTTTTCTCACTCTACCTATTACTCATCCCCTATATATATTATATATTAATAATAATATAAAATATATACTATATATATATAATATATATATATATATATATCATTATATATATATATATATAATTTATATATATATATATTATAAATATATAAATATTAAAATTATTATAAATATTAATATATATATAAGGGTTGGGTTGATTTCAATTTATCATTAACCGACCTGTAATTATCAAGAGTTTCAGGTTTTATATCAATTTCATTTTTCTTCATTAAATGGCGATTCCTGGTCAAAAAAACATCGATATACAATAACAATTTTTTATATATTTTCACACAAAAATTTTAAAAAAGGCGTAATTAAATTTTGATCTAAGACCCAACTTTTTTTTTGCTTTTCAATTTTTTTATCAGTTTATTTTTATTTTTACACTTTTTTATAAATATAAATGGTTTTACTACTTTTTATTTCAATAAAAAATACATTCGATCTGTCAGCACCGGATATTCTCTGCCAAAGTTTCGCTTCCCAGAGTATATTACATAACCGATATTTAAAATTATACACACAACAATTATATAGATATTTCATATATCTAAAAAATAGCTATAATTACATTCATTTTATCTATACAACAACTTTTTTGCACTCACATGTTTTTTGCAAGGTTATAGATTTCCGGTTACTAATCTTAATTTATATATATATTTTAAATTTTTGTGTGTTCATTTCTTAATATATTTTTCCCCATCAACAGTAATTGTTTTAATATTAATTTATAAATAATTAATTACTTTGAAATGGAGTTAACTCACTTTGATTATATAAAAAAAATTATTTCTCAACGAATTAGTTTCTTTACGTTATGGATCCTATTTTAATTATTTTGTTTAAAATTTTACCATCTTATATATATATATATATAGATATATTTATTATTATAATAAATATATAAGAATAATATATTATATTAGACATATATCTAATCAATATATAATGTTTCAAGATATTATACATCTGTATACACGTATTATTATCTATATTTATTATAGAATATGTATTATACGTATTATCTCTTTACTGAAGTTTGACATTCTTTTTTTCAATCTCATAAAATCACAGGCTCTATTTTTTTTGTCTTTATTTAATTACAAATATTAAATTTATAATAAAACTAATAATTAAATTATAATATAATTATATATAATATAATACTAATATAGAATTATTATTATATATATATATTATATATTTTTTATATATATTATTTTTATATTATAATATATAAATATATATATATATATAATTCAGACTCCGGATATAAATAAACATCTATCATTGATTATGTACTTCCATTCTATTTTCTCCTTCCAGTTCTTCTTCATAATCCAACTCATCCTCCACGAAATTAGTTATACAACATCTTTATCCACATATTATATAACACATACTTATATCCAACCCCCTCTTTATACCATTCCTCAAATTATCTTACCCATTGTATCAAAATACACTTAACAAGTTAATAGGTCTATATCACTGCTATTTTATGATCGTTTATGCTATTATCAATTTTAATCTAAATTAATATATATTAAGTTTATATTAAGATGAATATTCATATTTAATTTGGGCTTTAATAATGACGAGTTAAAAACTTTCTTTTATTTTACAGATTTTATAATTATGTTCCTCTATGTTTCCATCAACAATTCAGCCATCTTTTTTTTCAACAACATATTACTATCCTTATATCCTATTTTTAAAACATTGCCTACATCGTGGTTTTTCCTCGTTTATAACAACTATATATTTTAGCTATTGTTCTTCCCACTCACTTATTTTGCCAGAACTAATGCATGCTCATAAATCTTATCGCTAACTCTTCTATCTTTCTCAAAATTTTAATTAATCTATGTATACAACGATCCATAAATTCAAAAAATTATTATGTATTTCTAAATCAAATTTATTTTTTTCAATTACAAAAATTAAAAAACTAAATTATTTTTAAATTTTTTTTTTTTAAATATTTTCATTTCTTTATGTAATTATTTAATGTATTTGAAAGAGCTATCATATTTTTTTCATGTGAAATTTAAAGTTAAATTTAATTTTAATATGTAAAAATATGTTTCAATTTTATCTATTTTATCTAGATCAAAAGTTTTTTTTTTATTTTTTATTTATATTATTTTTCAACATGAGCCCATTTAAATTTTTTTTTACGTTTCACCACACCACATCAGCACCTTATTCAAATTTTGTGTTTAAGTACTCAAAAAGGTTCAATCTCTCTTATCTCAAAATTTACAGTTTACAACTTTGATCATTATGTAATCTTTTTAAGTGAATTACTTAATATTAAAAACTTTCCACAAACTTAAAAGAAACTGCTTATATAACATTTAGTATTACAAAATAAACAATAATGACATTTCATTTTTGCGACTATAAGTATAAATACTCTATAAATTGATAAAGCTTTAATTTTTCTTCTTAAATTTGTAAACCTATGAATTAGCAAATTCTCTTTTAATTACTTTTTTTTTAACACTTTTGTATTCCTAATATTTTTAGATTACAATTTGTATCATTATCTAGAATCATTTTAATCATATGTTCTATTGTTATAATCTATATCAATTACATAAATTATTGTTAAGTTTAAAATAAAAATTTCCTTTTATTTTTTTTTTAAAATAATAACTTCAGAATAAATGAATTCTTGAAATATTGTTAAAATGACAAATTGCATTTCTTTTTTGTATTATTAAAAGAAAAATAATGTTAAACCTAGAATTGTTGTATATTATCAATTCTAGTTACATTCTTCTGCAAATCTTATCTTAATTTTAAATATTTTTAAATAATTTAATGTCGTCTCAAATCAATATCAAAACTTTAAACTTTAAACCTTAATATAACTGATCTTAAATACTTCTAAAAATCGTAAAAATCACTTTTCTACGACTATAATTGCTTCACCTCTAATATACTTTTATTTCTTTTTTAAATACACATTCAAAAATCCAAAAAAAAAAATTTTTTAGGTTTGTTTATGTCACTTTTATTATTATAGTTTTATTTATATTTCAAAGGTACTCTAGATACACAAAACAAAATATTGCATCGAGGATAATTTTCAGAATTAAAAAAATTTAATTTTAATGTTATTATTGTTAAAAATATATTTTTATATCTAACTGTTAAAAAAAAAAGGATTTATGTTCCAACAATTACTAGGTATCCAACGTAAATCAAGTTTATCATTATTCAATATCCACACTCTACTTTTCCCCATTTTTTCTATATTTTAATATGAAAATATAAAATTAAAAATTACTCTCTTTTTTTTAAGGTAAACTACTTATAGTTCACAACACATCATTGTTCAACGTCCAACATATTATTAAATATATTTTTAAACAAAAAAATAAATTCCCCTAAAGTTAAAACTATAAAATATTTTTCAGATGGAAGTGGTAGCCAGTATAATAAAAAAAAAAATTTTGTTAACATTTGCCCATCACCAAAAATGATTCTCATAAACTTAATCATTTCTTTTCTCTTTCCACGTAAATGCCTTGATTTTTAAACAACAATCTAATTAAGCAAAGTCAGCGTTACAAATAACAACAACACACAAATCCTATATTAACAAATATATTTTTCTCAAGAAAAAGTCTATCTAAGATACGTTATTTCTCGGTAGACGTTAAAATTCATACAATTTAAATTTGAACGAAAGATACGAACATTTTTGATGATAAAATTCTTGAAAATGAAACCCTTTCCAAATTATATTTAAGCTGTTCAAGACACAATTATTTCCAACCTCAAATAAACTGACGTTTACGGTTAAAACCACATTTCAAAAATTTTTCATGAAAAGTTTCAATACTTATCATTTCTCAGTTTCTGTGAACTTCGCTATAATGTATAATTGGAAGAATTATTGTTTTTAAATATGATGCGATAGGTTCGGTTCGTTCAAATGACCTAGTGACTTGTTTGTAAATATTAAAAATGGAAAACCTCTTATCCAATATAAATATTTACGGCTTTTAAAAGTAATTATAAACCACTTTTTAATTTTTTTGCGTCTAATGTAAATTAAGTCAGAAATTAGTCTATCATTTCAAACTTAATAATCAAACAAATAAATATTATATATATTTATTTATACATTCTACGAAATATATAATATATATATATATTAATAATATATATATATATATTATATATAAATATATATATATAATATATATAAAACCTTATACAATCACTTTCAAATTTATTATTTTCATAAATTTTTTATTATTAATCATACTATAAATATATATATATTATATATACTATATATATATATAATATATATATATATATATATATATATAATATATATATATATAATATATAATATATATATATATATATATATATATATTATATATATATATTACAAATCTTTCTATAATATTAATTTTTCCCTATTAAGAATCAGTCGTCATACACAAATTAATAAAAATAGTTTCCATACATATTCTTAAAACATATTTCTTGATTCCATTAATGTTTATTAATTTTACATTAACAACTTAATATATTTCATCTTTTCGATAAAATAAACTTGCTTTTTAAATACCTTAAATATGATTACCATTAAAGTTATCAATTTTTACCGTATATAATGTAGATTTGCTCCCATTCTTTTCATAATCTCCTCCCATTCAAACGCCTTTACAGATCACTCTACCTTGTATAAAATACACAAAAATTGAATAAACTTTCCACTTCTTCGAAATGCTTCCAACGTTATTCTTATATCTTTGTATCCAAAATCTTTTGTATACTTACATATATATTTTTATAAATTTTTAATACTATTACTTTTAATTACATTATATTATAATATATATTTTATATTCTTTAAATGTATATGATATAAATATATATAATATATATATATATATATATATATAATATATATAATATTTTTCAAGTTATTTAGTTAATTTTTCATTTACAGTTTAATTATAATACATTCTTATGTATAATAACCTTAAAATTAAATTTTTTTAAACATTTTTTCATTCTTCTGATCACCATATTTCATTTTCTATTTATTCTCTTGTGACTATAATACTATAATAAACGTATCATAAACAACTTATATAAAAAAATTTTTTTCTGTCATTTTTTTGTTAATTTCTTTTTCTTAAAACATCAAATACTCAAGTGTCAAATATTTTCAAGTTAAAAATTATTAGTATAATTTTTGAAATTTCATATTTTTAGTCACCTTCCCATCACTTTTCTTCAAAGTTACTTTTATTTTCCGTAAAAATTTTTATCTTTTTTACACCCTTTTAAATTTTTTAAAATATTCACCAAAACTTCAAATAATATTATTAAACCAATATGAAAAAATAACTCCTTCCCCGAAATTTTCATATCTTTAAAAATATTTCCTTCTTTTATAACTACACCCACATAAAATTAATTTTTTTATTTTTATCACAATTTTTCAAATTCAATTTTCATTTTGAAATATTTATTTTCCAAAAAAAAAACATAAAAGCAAATTCTTAAAGTATCCTAACATATATTTTTTCTTTTGTAGGTTTTATAAATTACCAAATATTGAATATAATTAAAATGTTACTCTAATAATGATAATTTCTGCCACCTGGTTCAAACATTTTGTCTCCACCCTTACATACCAGAAGTAAATCTATCTAAAACGATTTTTTCTTTTGAACTCTCCAATAACATTAATCCATTCAAAAATATTAAAATTTTCAAAAATTTACTGGCTCATTTCATTTATTTTAGAATAAAATATAACCCATAACTCACTCCTTCTACAATGTCTCTGTAATTTTTACTCAATATGATCCTCCACTTTGCCCTTTTGTTCTTTTAAATAAACTATAACAGTTTATAAACAATACTATTTATAATTTTTTTTCTTTGCTTTGACTCGCACCTAACAACAATGAAACAACCCCTCTTTCCCAGATATACTACTCCATACATAGTCTATGACCCTTTTATACATCAACTGTTATTAAGATTAAAAATTCCATTATAATCATACTCCCATTTCTTTACCCCTATAAACCTTTTTTTGATAGTTTCTAATTTTTTTTTTATTAACAAGTTTACGTAAAATAGTTAACAATAAGAATAGAATTTAAATTTTTAATTAAGGAGTAACTTGAAATTAATGAAAAAAAAATCTGGCCAGCCTAAGTATACCCCATCCTGAAAGATTAATCAGATCAGTTATAATATTAATTAAAGTATTAATACTAACAATTCTAAATAAAAAGGTCAAATTATATATTAAGAGTAAGTCTGATCATCTTTCATGATTTTATATATTAAGTTCATAAAATCATAATAAAACTAAATAAACATAATAAAATTAAATGTAGGAACACCACTATTACAGAAAAAAAAAATGCCCATCAACAACCTTACATTGTAAAGAAAAATAACTATTTCATAAAATGCAAAAAAAAAACCCAAGTAATTTAACATCCTCCATACTAATCTTTTATATTCAATCCCACCACAAATCCCTCATTCCTTAAACTGAAAACATAAATCGTTAGATAAATTATATTCAAAGAACCTCACGCTTAAACCTACTCTATCAAAAAGATTTTTCCTATAATTAAAGAATTACATTTGAATTTCAATATTTAGTATAGAAATAAATTTGCTATACCGGATATAAAATCAATTTCTTTCTTAATATTTTTTCATTCATGTCCCAAAAAAAAAAATTCTATATTTTAAAAAAATATAATGTTAACATTCTCTACCAACACTCCCTCAAACTTCTTTATATCCATACTTTCACCTCTTCTTCCTTATTCCCCATATATTTCATTCTTAATGCACCCGATAAATGTAATCATAGCAAGACAATACCCTAGTAGTAGAAGAAGGATAAATTCAAATTCTAGTTTTAGTATACTCGTATATGTATACTATTTCTCACTCCTTCATTATAGTCAAGCCTTTTCACTTTAAATTACACAAACATCAAGAAACTAATTTACAATAGTTCTAAGAATGTTTTTGTCAACCAGAAAGATTTTCAGTAGAAAACAAATTATTAAGCTCACTTTTTCTTATTAATCCGTTTGTTCTCTTCAATATATCCCTCAACGATTTCTATCTAATTAAAATTCGGTCATAAATCAAATTAGTCTCAGCTGAACGATAATTTTCTTTTATTAAAGTCTATTCAGTAACATTTTTAATGATTTAAAAAAAAAACTTATCAAGAATGAATAACTTCTATCCATCAACAATTACATCTACCTCCTATCTTAATATTATCATCCATATATATTCTAACTATCCAATTGCTTATCATCTATAACTTTAAACCTTACATTTAATCCCTTGTTAAAATATTTTATACATTATAAATAACATCTTGTTTATTCCTTTGCTACCACAAAATTTCATCTATCCATTAATAAATACTTTCATATTCATTAATTTTATTATTATTATTATATTTAAAATTAATGAACTTAATTAATCAAATTTATCGTCTTAAAAATTCATTACCTGTCCCGCTTCCTCACTTTTATTATTATATATATTATATATATATATATTATATTATATTATTATATATATATATAATAATATAATAATATAATATATATATAATTATATATATACTATAATATTATATAATATATATCATTATTATGTGATACGCCCAATGTTCAATTCAGCACCTTCGTCTATTTTTGTTAAAATAAATCAATTTCTTCATCTTGACAATTTACTATCATTCATCTTCGCAAAATATAATAATCTTCCCATCACTAATATATAATATATAATAATATATATCCTTATAATTATATATATTATATATATATATATATAATATATATATATATATATTATATTATATATATATATATAACTATATATATATATATATATATTCACCTCCACCCTATGTATTCAAATTTAAATAATAATAATAATAAAATAATAATAAAATATAATAATTATTATATTTAATTATTATATTAATTATATTATATATTATTAATAATAACAATAATACTAATAAAATAATAATAATATAATAATAATATAATAATAATAATATTAATAATATATTATTATAATTATTATTATAATAATAATAATAGATAATATAATAATATAATAATAACATAATAATATTAATAATTATCTATAATAATAATATATTATTATTATTTTTATTATTATTATAATTAATTATCATTATAATTGGCTTATTTGGGTACTAAAATCTACTTTTTTCTTTATAATACAAGATTGAAGCAAATATGCCTACTCGTATTATCAAGTTCCTATTTTTTTATAAAATTTAATATAATATTATTAAAATTATTAAAATTTTTTCATAACTTTGTTTTTTTACAAATTATATTTACTCAATACTCAAAATAAAATTAATATATTTTTTAAAAAAATTCACATTTTTTAAAATTCAATAAATATATAACTATGTACTTATTTTTTCCTATCAAAATTTATTTACACAAGTGTACTCTTCATTAATGTCCTAATTTTTAGCTATCAAAAAGTGAATTTATTTTTACTTTTCATGAATTTTCCATTTCTTACTTCACCTGCTTTCTAAAATCTGACTTTTTGTATCTTTTTTTAATATCACGAAAGATTGTCGATTTATTTTTTTTGACTCCTCATCCCTGATATATATATATATATATATATTATATTATATATATATATAAATAATATATATATATTATATATAATAATATATATATATATATATATATTATATTAATATATATAAATATATATAATATAATATATTATTATATATATATATAATATGAATACACACCATCGCTGCGATGAATTACCTCCCATTTTTATTTCTCTTTTCTCTTTTGTCGTTCATATTCTTTACCAGTAGACTCAATCTCCAGCAACAATAATTAACAACAGACGAAAGCAGCAAGGTGTGTACTGTAGTCGGTACGGCAACGATCACACAACTGTGTGATTGACGCACATCAGGAGGTTAATTTAGAGCGTGTGAGTGTGCACCCACTTCTGGTATAACATCTATACAGTTGTACTCCTACTACTTCATATCCCTTTTCTTTTTATAAATAATGCCCCACTTAATCCTTTGCGTCTTAGAAATCACTAAATTTGATGGGCGATAAATCGCTGAAAGTTTATTCATCATGCTCTAATTTCTGATCGTTTTTCCTGTAAACACCCTTCTAATTTTTCTCAAATTTTATGAATCTATGTTTACATTAATGTCAATTGAATAATTTAATAATATAGTAGTTGTATTATT
>JABUQX010056051.1:0-12500 GCA_015478945.1 Trachelipus rathkii
TTTTCAGAACGCATATAGATAAAAATATAAAGACATAAAATAAATAAATAAGATAAATTTCTTATTCTTTATGTTTATAATAACTTACAAATTTACCGTTTTTACATGACCATAAATCAGTACAATCAGTAATCAAACGCACGGCATCCAACACCCTCCTGACCAGTTGTGATCTAGTTGATCTATTGATTAAGTCAAATTTTTCCCTAAAATTGTCATGGTTTTATATACCGCTAAAATCAGTAAATGGCAGTAAAATCAAAACGCAGGCCATGGCCAAGAGTCCACCCCTGCGTGCCGTGACCGCGTCGTGATACTATTGTTCTATTGGATCTGACTTGATCTATTGATGATATTGATTCACAGTCAATTTTTTTTAACTAAAATTGTCATGTTTTTACAATACCCTAAATCAGTAAATCAGTAAATTCAAACCACCCTTCCCTACCCTCCTGTCGCATGTTCCTTGATCGTATTGATCTGATGATCTATTGAATCTATTGGATCTATCTGATTCCAGAGTCAAAACATTTTTTTACGTAAATAACTTTACGTTTTTACATTACCCTAAATCAGTAAAATCAGTAAATCTAATACCATCATCCAACACCCTCTGTCCATCGCGTGGTATCAATTGATCTTAATTGGATCTTATGTGATCTATTATTCTATTTGATCTATTGATCTATTGATCTATGATTCAAGTCACATTTCGAGTATCATTTTGGATAAACCATAACGATAAAAACAAATTCTTTATACACTGATCAGTGAATATATGCAAACGTACGTAACAAAAGTTTCACATTAATAAAGCCTACTTAGCATCATCTGAACAGAATAGGCTATAATGTACAAAGACAAACCTGACCATCTTAGCGTTTTACGCACCGAATAAACTGATAACGTTAACAAAGTTTGCGCTCGTTAAAACAACAGTAAAGTAACTAAGATAGCATACAAGACGTGTAACCTGATTCACAGTTTGTCAAGCATAATCTCTAACATAACGATGTTCTACTGGTATTCTATATCTTAAAAGTTGTCTCCAATATTTTATCACAGTTTCCTTAATTATCGTACCATGTGTATCAATGAATATCTCTAAACAGAAAGAAGAGTTCCTAATCGATAGCTCAGCACAACAAGTCGTATTAATGAAACTTAAGAAAAATGAATGTCAAAGACAAACGCTTAAGCACCAGCTTCTACACACGGAATACTGTTACATTAACTAAAGTTCCATTCACTTAACACCAGTAAAAGTACTAACATTGCAACGCAAACGTAACACTATTCTTTACTTTTTCTAAGAATATCTCTACCATAATTAACGCTAATCTTTACACTGACACAGTAACATTTAGCAAATATTTATGCACAACATTGGGTTAATTAGTCATAACTGATGCAACACAGAATATACTCTAACGTAACAGGGTTTCCACATCAATATAGCTAACATGGCGTAACATGAAGAACTAAGAAAAATAATGTACAAAGACAGCCCCACACACAGACACACACGAATAAACTGTTACATTACAAAGTTCCACACTTAACACCAGTAAAGTAACCTAACATAACATCCAGAAAAGTTAACTTATTCACACATGGTCAAGCATGTCTCTAACATAACAATGTTAATTTTTACATTAACATGGTAATTATTTAAACAAAAAAATTTACGCATACCTAGTGTAATTGAATCAATAACAAGACCAAGTAAAAGTAGCTACACGTAACAAAAGTTTTCACATTAATAAAGGCCCCGTAACATGGCTGGAACTAAGAATATAATTACACACGACAAACCTGGACACATCTTAAGCAAGAATAATCTGCTAACATTAACAACGGTCCAAACTTATCATCAGTAAAAGTAACTAACAAGGCCTACAAAAACATAATCCATTCCACACTTTATCAAACATATCACCGACATATCAATGTTAAATTTTACATTAACATATTGTAATATTTAACAAAATAATTTAGCATAACCGTACCTAACCATCATAATACTAATGGGTAAAAACAAACAACGTAAAGTTTTTACCGCTCTGTAAAGCTAAAC
Source organism: Trachelipus rathkii (assembly GCA_015478945.1). Taxonomy (NCBI): domain Eukaryota; kingdom Metazoa; phylum Arthropoda; class Malacostraca; order Isopoda; family Trachelipodidae; genus Trachelipus; species Trachelipus rathkii. The sequence goes on from JABUQX010056051.1 coordinate 2,078, forward strand.
TATGGAACGATACATAGCTTAACACGACACACCAGACGGGGGCATTACTCGGCCTCCGAAGATGGGGTAAGCCTCCAAGCCCTTCGGGGCTGAGGCCTAAAACCTGCTTACACCCCTTCGGGGGCTGATCCCCCCTCTCAGTGATTCACAACACTCTTTCAATGGGCTCATCCCCTTGGGTTTTTTCTTCTCGGGAGGTGGTGTGGTTGCTTTAGATACTCTTGTTAATGAAACCTGTTTATTCCTAAGTTAGGTACGTTATGTTAATATTACTATGCACAGGGTGAATTAAACTGATTTGTTAGAGAAATTATGAGTTTTTGTAAGATATTACTGTGTTAGAGGGGCTAGCTGACGATGATGTGTTATATTTATTTTTTGTAGGTTTAAGTTTTTGGTTGAATATGTTCCGTTATTAAATATATTTTCTTATTAATTTGTTATGTTTTTTTTCACTCTTTCATATGAAATGTTATACGCTCGAGACGAGTGACACTAAGTTGAACTAGAAGATGAGTTGTCAATTCCATACGTTCAAGATGCTGGGTATCTTTGATAGAATGGTCACTTTGTTAAGGGGATTTGTTAGATAATACGTTTCTTCTACCTGTTGCTGAATCCAAAATGATACTCGAAATATGACCTGAATCAATAGGCTTCGATAGAATCATAGGCAGGTGGAAGTGGGTAGCGGATGGCCAGGGATGGGTGGTTTGCCTTTTACTGATTTACTGATTTACTGCTTTAAAATAAGTAAACTATTACGCTTTACTGTGATAGTTTATTCAAAGAACCTTATTTTTATTGTTATGCTCATGGACCTAAATTTTGTTAATTGTTTTATGTTATTGTTTGGTTAAACATTGGTTATGTTTGCCAAGTATTCGGTTTGGATTAATGAAATATTTAGACGAGGTTATGTATGAATTTGTTAAATATTAAGAAAGTTGATGTAAAAAATTTCGGTTACGTTAGCATTATATTTTGGTGTTAGTATGATGCTTAGACATGGTTATTGCTAAATTTTTGTTAAATATTACGAGTTATTGTAAAATATTAGCATTGATATGCTTAGAGATAATGCTTTGATAAAAGTGGTGGAATAGGTTACGTTTTTGTATGAAGTGTTATGTACTTTTACTGTTGTTAAGCGCGGGAGTTTGTTAATGTTAGTAAGTTTATTCGTTGCGTATGGTGTGTTAGGTTTGTCGTTTTATATTAACTACGTAGTTTCAGGGAATGATAATTAGCTTTATTACTCAATAAAACGTTGTTAACGTTAGATATATTCGATGGTTAGTATTAAGAACTTATTTTGTTGTGTTATGTTTATCCGAAAATGATACTCGAAACATACATTTAAAGTCCAATAGATCAATCAAATAGATCAAAAGGTCATGTGAGGGAGGGGTGGGAATGGGTTGGTGGTTTGATTTACCGTTTGAAAATCAGTAAACTATTACAATTTACTATGGCATTATTTTATTCAAATAGAACTTATTTTTTAATGTTCATGTTTGGTTAAATACTGTTGTTATGTTACAGTTTTATTCATTGTTCTGTATGATAATTAGACAAGGTTATGAATAAATTTTTTTGTTAAATATTACTTGTGTCAATGTAAAATTAACCGTGATATGTTGTTAGAGATATGCTTGGAAGAAAGTATGAATAGGCTTGACGTTTTGTAAGCGTCAATGCTAGTTACTTTAATCTAAGCTTTAAGTGTGGGAACTTTGGTTAATGTTAATAGTTATTCGTGCCGTAGGTGTGTTAGGTTTTGTCATTGTACAATATATTCTTAGTTCTGGTCAATGGCTATGGTTAGCTTTTATTACATGTGCAAAACAATGTTGCATTAGCCATATAATTTCCGTTGGTTAGTACTATAAGAAACTGTATTTTGTACATATGTATTGGTTGTTGTTGTTTGTTGTCTAACGAGAATATATTACGCCTTTTGAACCTGATATTGGTTCGTTCGGTGCGTCGATTTTGTTTTACTTTCTTCTTATTGAGTTGAAAGAACAGACTCTCAATTACATTTAAGGGTTGTTACGGCATACGATTCCGTCAGTAGGAACATTTTTCGCTGTGCTGGTACGATGACATCTCCTCTCGCATCCCTACACGCTGTTGATTGATATCGTTATCTTTACGAGGTCTTTCGTTATTCCAAAGAATGTGTCATTTATATTTATCGTAACAGCGGGATGGTACCGGATGACATTGCTTGTATTCCAATCCAGAGGTTCAAATAACTAGAACCTTTATTATTGTGTGTTTAGAGGTTCATCAGATTACTCATATTGCTGCAAGATGGTTGAGGATAAATCGTGTGTCATCTGATTATACTTCGACTAGTAGTGAAAATATTTAATCTGGAAGAAACGTGCAAGAGGTTCTTAATAGAATAGACGTTGGTGTTCTCGTCGTGTGACGATATTAAAACCGGCCCCTTGATGTAACGCAACTAACTGGGAGAACCCTTCGATTGTGTTCTTCAGCACCATCGTGTCCTAGGTTCACTATTCGAACAATCTCGAAAATATTACAGAATTGCTTAAAAATAAAGAACCGGAATAAAATCGCATCTTAATGACGTTGACATATTGAGGACTTAATACTTATAGCACATGGTGTAATCTATGATATTTTCACCGAAACATTTGGTTTCCCGTATAATACAGTATAAAGGACGGAATTAATAACTATCAGCTTGGATGCAATTTACTTCTCTCTGTATGAACGAGAAATGACGGGCTGTTGAAATCGAAATTATGCCGAAAAAATGGTTTTAGTGTTGTCCTGATGCTTTATACTTACATCCTTTTCAAAGGGTGTTGGAAGTCCTTTAGAGAGAGATATAGCACTCTACCAACTTGAATCCTAAATGTTCTCTGATTAGATTGAATTAAATATATTTAAAAATAAACTTATGTTTTTATGTATTTATATGTTTTTTGTATTTATATAAGCTGTTTTCAATGAAATTATATGTTAAAAATGAAAAATTGTTTGTAGTTGCTGTTCAAATTGTTCGCTTTATTGACTTAGTTGTTAATGATAGCTGTTTATTCGTCTGGTTCGTTTTGTGTTAAGTTATGAGTTATTGTTCATTAGTTGTTATGCTTTACAGAGGGTAAACTTCTACGCGTTGTTTGTTTCTTTACGCCATTAGGTTATTATGAATGGTTAGGTACGGTTATGCTAAACTTTTTTGTTTAAATATTACTATGTTAATGTAAAATTAACATTGTCATGTTGGTGATATGTTTGATAAAGTGTGAATGGATTATGTTTTTTTGTATGTTTTGTTAGTTACTTTTACTGTTGATAAGTTGGACCTTTGTTAATGTTAGCAGTTTATTCTTGCTTAAGATGTGTCAGGTTTGTCGGTTGTATATTATATTCCTAGTTCTAGCAATGTATGTTAGTTTCATTAATGTGAAAACTTTGTTACGCTTACATTGACTTTATGCGCTGGCTCTGTATGATAATTATCACTAGGTTAGTGGTAAAATGTGTGTGTTAAATATGATTTTCTGCAAATGTTTAGATGTAATAAGTTAACATTCTGTGTATGTTTAGAGGACATGCTTGACCAATGTGGTTGTGAATAAGTTACGCGGTTTTTTTGTGTATTGTTATGCATTTGGTATGTAGTCTCTTACTGCGGTTAGTACTCGGTGTTAAGGTGATGGATACTGCCTTTCGGTGCGCTGTTGAGATTTAAGCTTTGGTTGAGGACTTGGCCTTTAGGAGGGGTATGTGGAATAGTTCGTGGGTAGGGTGTAAAAGTTTTTCGTGTAGGTGGGTTTTGAGTGTGAGATTTGAAGTCTTTGTTTGGTGACAAGTGTCATGTGTTATCTTGTTCTATGTTACTGGTGTAGGCGTTGTGGGGGCTGGTGCGGTTGGGCGATTTGTCTCTGTAAGCTTTAATTGGAAGGGTGGAACCGTTTGTTACGATGTTTGATGTGATTATGGTGTTCTGTCGTCTATAAGCATCTATAGTTATTGCGATGGGGGTGGTTGATGGTAACTGATAGTCTCGATAGGATAGATGGTAGGTCAATAGACGACATCTGGGCTGATGCATGAATGTTGTTGCGTGTGCTGAGAGATCGTGATTGCTATTCGGCTTTGTGAGAGTGGCCCTTGGGATATGAAGTGTGTCTGTCTAGTGATAGACTTTCGCTGTTGAGTAGGGTGGTGCTAGTCAAGATGCATGTGGCCCAGTAGTATGTGATTCGTGGTGTGGCTGGAGATTACCGGATCTTCGTGGAGGGCTGCGTAGTTCTGCTGGTCTGCTGGATCTACAACCAGGATAGGGAGAGAGCGTGGCTCGTCTGATTGAGTGTTGTGTGAAGGCCGGGTGTATGTGTCAGGGATATGTCGATTTAGTCGGTGGGGAAGTTCGCGTGGCTAGTCGGGGATAGGAGCAGTATAGAGGAGTGGCGATATCAGTTGGTGTTAGACGGCTGTGGGATAGATGCATTTAACTATGATGTGATTAGGTATAATATGCTCATGTGATGCGGGTGGTTGAAGATGTGGTGCGTCTGAAAGTGTGTTGTAGACACGCTGTGCACAAATCGTGGTGTTGGCGTTGATTGACATTTTTACGCGTCTTGGGTGCGGATGTAGAGGGATGTGTATGCTTGCGTTGGAGGTATACTCATCTGGAGTCAGGTGCGTGCTTCTGAGGGAGGATGACCTCGGGCTGTCGTCTCGTTGATTCTGACGCTGACAGTATAGACCTCGTGTTCGGAGGTCGTATGTTGGTGCTAGTAGCTGAGTGACGGTGGATGAGGGTCGTGTAATGTGAGCAAGCTGGTGGCTAGTCTTAAGGATCGCCCATAGGCTATATCTGTGGTTAATGCGATATGTGTCTTCCTATCTGTTCGCGATGTAACTAGGTAGTACTCCTTATTTGCCGTAGTTGACATTCCGCCGTGAGGTGCATGTGTGTTGATTGTCTGTTGTACGACTTTATTTATTCTTATCATGTTCAGGTGTACAGTTCCATTGTGTAGCTTTTATTGATGTGCGAAAACCTTATTACGTGTTAGAGTATATCGTTGAAAGTTCTAGTGAGATAGATATCAACGCAATTTTGGTGATAAATTTTTAAGTATTTTAAATATTACCATGTTAATGATAAATTAAACTATTGTGTATGTTAGAGATATGCGCTGACAAATGGTGTGAATTTAGGGTGTTAAAGCGGTCTTTGTCAGCTATAGCTGTAGTTTTAACCTTACTTCGGGGTGGGTGTTCGCGATCAGGGGTGTGAGTTAGTGCAGAAGGGAACTGATTATCCGCTGAGTGCCAGTGTGTAAGAACGATCTGATTTGTCGATAGCTGCAGTATGAAGTTATGTCAATGATACGGTGAGATATGAGGGGTGGCTGACAGGATGCGGCTAGGTGTGTATTAGGCAGACTGGGGCTGGTGATGTGAGATGTGCGTTGTAGTAGTATGGGTGGCGCGGCAATGAGGTTTGGTATGGCAGTGACTTGATATGGGGGCTGTTTGAAGGTGAGTAGTGCGTTGAATGGTAGCTCTAGTGAGCTGCGAGATGGATGTGGATTAATAAGAGATTGTGATGGTGCAGGATGGGTGTGCTGATTGTCTTTTTGGAGTTACGGAGGTTTCGCGACAGAGATCTGCTCTGTGCAGAGGATCGAGTTTAGTGCGTCTGCGACTGGTATATATCTGTCTATAATACGGGTCAAGCTCTATCTACCGATGAGTTATAGTGGTGAGTTATAATAATTGACTGATGGTCTTGATGAGATGATGTCAGACGTGACTCGTTAGTGGTTGTTAGGTCAGGCGATGTGTATGAAGTGGGATGATCTTATAATGTTATCGTGCGTGCCGGGTGCTGATTATGATGTGATCTTCTTATATACAGTAGCGCGACTGCTGATCGTGCGGTATCTTGGTGGAGAGCGTTTGTGATGTGCGGATGCGTGATATATGTAGAATACTTATGGCTGTTGCTATATGTTAGTCTGTGTTAGGTGGACATATATGACAGAGGCAGGGTAGCGGTTGATATTCTGTCGGTTAGTGATGTCAAGGGATCATTATTGCTAATTTGGCTGGCAGGCGCAGACTCTAAGATTGATTTGCTGTTATGCTGATAGTGATTTTATATTTACTGGGCTAGTCTCGCTATGTGGAGAGATGTGTCGCGAGAGCGAACATGTCGTGCATCTGTGCTGACTGATGTGTGGCGTGTTAGGTGCTATTGGTGATGGCATCAGGGGCTGAGTCGGCGTGTTCGTTGGATGTAAGAGGTGAGTTATCGTAGGTGGATCTTTGCTATAATGTGAGGGTGCTGATGGTATGAGTTATTTGAGAATTGTGCTGTTTCGATATAGTCTTTGTGGGCATCATCGTTAGGGTGGTAGGCGTGTGAGCTGTGTGCCAATAGTGCGAAGCATATGATTTGATACTCGGTGTTCGATATACATATGTATGGGAGCGTTAACGGTGCTGGGTAAGATACGAGAGTGGCTTTTGCTGATGTATATTCGCGTATAGATGGCAGCTAGTGTGTATAAGACATTTATTCGGCGGTTGTGGATTCTGCTGTGACTACCTTTGGACGTGTGGTGTCTAACGTGGTTAGATCAGCGGATGAACAGGGAGGGTGGTGGTTTTGGATCGATAGTGGCTTAGTTGAGTTAGTCGCGAGTAGTAATACATGTAGTATGTAGTGATTGTACTTAGTGTTGATTCGCAGGGATATTTTGTAGCTGAGACTGCGTGGTGGTCGTTGTTTGTTGGGAGTGTGGCTTATGTATGGTTCTGGTGAGAGGTGCAGCGGAGGTGCTCGGAACGGTGTGAAGCTCTAATGTGGTGGGAGTGCTTGTCGTTTGAGGTCTTTGTAAGTAGTCGGATAATTAGATATAGTATCTTTGAACGTGTAGATTCGCAGCTACATGTATGTGCGAATTGGTAATAGACATGGATATGAACTGACTGACGTATGGAGCTACGACCGACTCTCAGGTGGGTCGTAGTATGAGTTTGTCATGACAGGAGGAGCGTGAGTGGTTTGATGGCGTGCAGGATATGAGGATGCTACTTAGGTTATGATGTCGATTGAGATGATAGATGGTTAAGTTGAATATTTGTGCGTATGTAGAATGGCGTGATATAATTTTCGATGTAGAGCTATTGTGCAAGGGTACAGTTAGGTCAGGGTGCTTCTCATGGTTGATATTGAATGATCCAGTGTATAGGAGAGTCGCTGGATGGTGAGAGGTCGTATATGAGGAATGGGTCTGTGTGTCATGATAGATGAGGAAGTCTATGGTAGTAGTGACGTTGGAGATGTAAGCTCAGTAGTAAGCGGGGACGTGTGTGCGTGGTGATGGTTGAGTGCAGATATGTTTAATCGCAGTTGGGTCGTGAGTCGCAGCTGCTATATGGAGATCCTGCATTGGTGATGTGCGTATAGAGTCGTTATACGTGATGATCGTGTCGTAAGCTACGGGTCGCGCGATCTTGTTCTTAGAGCTCAGCTGTATGGCACGGCATACGCGGAGGGGAGCGGATATAGTGATATGTCCTGCTCTGAGGTGTGCTGGTTCCGAGTGTGGTGTTGTTATTAACGACGCCGACGTGTGATTGTAGGTAGTCTGTGGGAATTTAGTTATTGAAGGGACTGCTCTGTAGGTAGGCTGGAGACGCTGCGGGACGAGCCACTTGGCAGGTTTTGTAGGGTGTGATGCTGGGTGGTTCATAGTTTAGATTACTATGAGGGTCGTCAGCTCCAGTTCGTTGTCGTGGTTGACATACAGCGACTATTATGTGGACGGCGGTGTTGTGTGCATATGCGGATGTGATAGTATGGTAGGAGAATTAAGAATGTGAGTGCTGAGGAGTTAGAGTGATGCTCGAGGCTGATAGTTGGAGTGCGTTATGGGATGTCACGCGCTTATATGGCTGAGAGATCACAGGTAGTATACTGTCGGCAGCTTGTCGTTGTGGTAGTCTCAGATACTGCTGAGGGCTGTGATGGGTATCGGTGTGATAATGTAAGTCTGTCTCAAGTCGATAGGAGTATAACATTCTTGGGCACTTGGTGCAGGGTGTAGCTGGTGATCTGGATAGAACTCTGGAGTTCATATTGGATCTTGGAGAGTGTGTATGATTCTGTTGATTGGCTGCATTTGTACTCATTGTCTGATGATTGCTTGGAGTTTAGCCGTCTTAGAATCGCTTAGGTAATTACCTTCTGCACTACTAAACTATGATGCAGAGAGGGAGATGTTGTCGATAGGTGTCGAGGCGTCGGTTGTGGTGGTGACAGCGTCGTCTCGCGTATGACGTGCTTATCCGTCTTGATTATGTGCGTAAGATATGTGTGATGCGGATGTGGTTCAGGCATGTCAGACTAGATGTGTGAATATTGTGTTTGTGGCGTTGGGGTTCTTTCTATTTTTCTTAGGTGATCTTGTTGTGTGTGGTTCATTTAATTCGTTCTATAGTGGGTGAGGTGATTTTTGTCACAATTCCTGGATTCATGATATATGTGTGCGCGGGATATAGAGTCGGGATTGTTGACTCGTATGAGCACGCACTTTGACATTGCAGTTGGTGTTGTTTTTACTGCCAGGAGAGAGGCTCACGCTGGACGGCCTGTTTCCGCTATGTGTGCTCTCACCCTCGACGTGATGAGGCTTATCATTTACGATATTTGCTGATTTTACGTATGATATGGTTATTCTCGTATAGATGTGAGATCGCTTTATTGGTGTTATGTTTGTCGTTGGTGCAGACCGCTGCACGGCCGTTAGACGGTATTGTAGGTTACATGTCTTGGCGGGTTTGATCTGTTAAGCTGATCAGTGTCGGTCGATTGGAAATAGATATGTTGTGTGTTATGTGGGTAACGTATAGCTGAAGTATGCGCGTTCAGTATGCACTGCGCCCTGTTGATGGTTCGCGAGCTGCTGTTAGCGTCATGGTGCTCCGCGGAGGAGAGTCGTGTGCTATGCATGACAGTCTTCGTGTCGATGGGCGGTTGTCGAAGTGTATGGTTGATGGCTCCGTCGTGGTACATTGTTCCCGGTGTGTAGGTGACTGTTTGTTCTTAGGATATTCGATTCGTCTGGTGTCTGAGTGTCTTGTCATCGTAAGATTGTCGATATGTCGTGTCTTAGTGCATTTTGCTCTTATATTGGTCGCGCTCAGCTGCGCTCGCTTCGCAGTTGATGTAGTGGTCGCTGGGATTGTCGTGGCATTGATGGCGTGGGTAGACTCGTTGTGATGCAATAGTAGGCGTAGACTGGATTGCGGGTGATCTGCTTCAGCGCTATGTTAGTGCTTGGGTTACGCGCAGTGTCGTATTTTCCTGTATGATAGTTCGTCGGTTTTCGGTCTACGTCGTAGGTGGTTCGCTGCGCTCCTTGATCTGGAGTTATCTCATGGAGCTTACTGTTGTGTGGTTGTTTGGTGTCTGTTATCGATTACGTGCTTAGCACATTTGCAAGATGTCACCACTGCGTTACTTTCGCGTGGTATGGTCGCTCAGTTCTGATCTGCTTATGTTGCATGGATATAGGTCGTAACGGTGGGGTCTCGCGGAGTTTAGGATATAGATAGCGATACGCAGCGAAGGGCTATGCGATGGTGCTAGTCTATGGCACGGATAGTGGTCTTGATCTTGGTATTTAGAGTGGCGTATGATAGACAGTTGCGCGACGTCGCGGTTTGTGACATAGCGCTGGGGAACGTTCTCGCGAGAGTATCCGCGCGACGCGTCTGCTGTTAACTCCCGTCTCCGACGTCGAACTGCTCGAGATGAGCGTATTTGGTGGAGTTGTGTGCGCCTTGGAGCTCTCGTGTGGGCCGACTTCGCCGGACTGCACGAACTCCGCGCAGAGTGATTGAGTCTCTCCATAGATGTTGTATGGAGTCTCTCTACCGATTATTGTTAATTTTTATTAGGGGGAGCGCGCAGAGGGAGTTAATCTCGTCCTCCGGAGCAGAGATTGACGCGAGTCATAGTTACGATATTGAGGGCTTCAGCATCCAAATTTTAGTCGACTACGTTAAGCTGCTAAGCTCTCGAGGGTTTGTGCAAGGACGAATCTGACACCTTGGCGCTAAGGGGGCAGCACCTCGCCTTAGGGGTGATCTGACCTGGGGTCTACCTAAAAACTCCGCGTGGGGGTTCGGAGGTTTCTATTACGAGCGGACGACTATGATCATAGAGTTTATATTTCCAAGTTTGTCAAAAAGCTCGTGAATGAGCTTCGTATCTTCTATGCGATATTTGTTCAGATCGCGACTGATACTGTCATGTTCCTTAGCGGAGTTGCTCCGATCCTGATTTGTAGTATGTTATTATATTTATATATATTATATGTGTATTATATATATATATGTATTATAGCTA
>JABUQX010056051.1:15000-22461 GCA_015478945.1 Trachelipus rathkii
TTAAGATATAAATAGCTCTCTCGTCTCTTCTTCTCTCTCTCGTTCTCTCTCGCTCTCTCATCTGGCGTCTCTTCTTTTGGTCCTCTCTCTCTCCTCTCTCACTCTCTCCGCTTCTCTCTTCTCTCTTCTCTCCTCTCTTCAAAATTTCCATGAAATATTAACGGTTATTTTCCTTAATTTTTTTTTATTTCAAAATGTTTTGGTAATATAAATTAGTGATGCGGAGCGATTAAATCGGAAATCGAGAGGAACGGTTTGTCTTTTTCCAGGAATGGGATCGGAATGCGAACAATAATTGTAACGATTCTTTGACCGATTCTTTGGTTATATCAATTCTGAAATTATTTTATTCCCGATCTTGTATGAATACTTTCAAGCACAAAATTTCGAAGTCTGTCATATTGGTTTTTAATGTCAGTTTCTCTTATTCTATTTTTAATCAAAAATTAAGAATATCATGTAAGATTGTTCAGACAGTTCAGGCGAGGCAAAGTCATTTGGGGAATGTTTCGTTAGTTCATGTTAATGTAATTGTTTTGGAGGATGAAATTGATATTGACCTTGGCGTCTGAAGCTCGTTAACGTGGATGCAGTGATATATTGCAATAGTGGCTTTGTAATAATGGAGCTAACTTGAATATACATTATGGTAATAATTATTTATGAAATTAATACATTGGTTGGTTACTACCTATTTAATAATATCAATGTTGCACACTGTGTTTTTTTGAAAGGAGTCCAGAGTTTAGTGGCGGATAGGCCTATTAACGTTTCGAAAAAGTTTTGGGTTCGTGTCTCTCAAACATATCAGCCTGCTGGGGATACTACACATAACAGTCGCCTGTTTTTTATCTAATTTGACTTTAGGCGACCTGGTTCCTAAGGGTCAACGCGTAAATTACAACATTGAGAAAATTAAAGTTAAGAAATAATGAATATATAGGTTGTATTGATGTATATAGTATTTATAATAGAACAACATAATGATCCGATAAAAAGATATATATATATATATTAATTAATAAAAGTTTTAAGCCGATTTAAGATTAATCTAATTTTCGTTACAATAGTATACATTTACCACGATAAAAGATTCTTTAAAAACCTTGAAGAATCGAGCAAAGACCCACAAATCAAAATCTTTTCTCTTCCATTAGAAAGTTTCTAGAAATGCATATATGTCTTCACAACAAGTTTAAGGACGGAAAATCTTAACTAGTGCCTAGTTGCTTTGCGGTAAAAAGTTATCTTGGTAAATCTTCAAGATATAAGCCAAGCATATATAAAAAAAAAAGAAAAAAAAAGAGACGAGCTAATTATTCGTTGTTTAACGAAAATTTCACAAAGGAAGGATAACGAACATTCCTGAATGAAATCATAATAAAACTAATAAAGGATAGTAGAATGTCTGCATGAGCATCAAAAGCTCAGATGGTCATTTACATCATTCCTCAGCCACAAATTAATAAGGAAACAAAATATCTCGCATTACAAATTTTAAAATATATTTAATTAAAAAATAAATAAAAATTAATATATAATACTATTTGAAAAACGTCTTAAATTTTGAAGCCGCTGTGAATTGCAGTGACACCAAATGTTAAGTTTTCGTACAAAACGTTTCTGAACCCTGCCTCTTCTATCATGGACTTGTAGGTTTCCTGAAATAAAAAATATATATAAATAAAGTAAAACAATTAATAATAAAGAAAAGAAAAACGAAAATATTAAAAACATAATGATGCGTATCGTCGAATGTTAGGTATACGCCTGGCAAGTTAGAGGTACAAGTATAGACTTCCAATCGCATTCCAAGATGGAGAAAGACATTTATTCAATTGTGGTTTGGAAAAATGGGTATCAGTTTCGTCTTAGAAAGGAACGGACGTCCTCTTCACTTCAAGCTAGTCAAGTGAGCGATTTGCTCCCCCGACCAGTGAGTAGTGTGGATGAAAGGATTTCCAATTCAACTAAAGGCTAATGAAAAGATCAACAACGAACGTTTTTGTGCTCCTCAAGGGATTGGGCAAAGTTTATTTACTTTCCTTCCCCCTTCACTTGTACTACTAATACTACTAAATCATAAAAAAAAATAAGTAAACTAACCTGGTCGGGAAACTTTCGAATACTCTCCACAAGGTACTGGTAACTGTCCCAATCTGCTGCAATTATCTGACCCATCACAGGTATTAGTTGAAACGAGTAGAGGTCATAAACACTAAAAAAAAAAAAAAAATTATTCAAACATATAAAATTGCTCATATATCGATTCCATGTTCTACTATCCCTATGTGGCACACAGTACAAATAACTGGAATATATGATATATTCCTTATCAGAATATTATCTATATATATAATATAATATGATATATATATATATATATATATATATATATACGTATATAATATATATATACTATACGATATGCTAATATAGTGGATTATTATTTATATATTATCTTATTATTATTATTTATTATATATTATTATATTATATTAATTTATAGTATAGTTATATTATATAATATATATAGCTATATATATATATTTATATATATATATATTATTTAATATTTATATATTATTATATATATTATATTAATTAATTATTATTCTAATATTATATATACTATTACTATTAATATATATACTATTTATATATATACAATATAATATATATATATATACTTACCTTATATATATATATATTATTATAATATATATATTACATTATTATATATTATTGATACTAATATATATTATATATATATATATATTATATATTATACATATATATAAATATATAGTTATATATTATGTTAATATATATATTCTATATATATATATATATAATTATATATATATATTATATAATATATTATATATAATATATACTATTTACAGCCCTATAATATTATATATATATATATATATATTCTTATATCTAAATAATATAATAATATAATTAATATTTATATTTATATTATATATATATATATTATCTTAATTATAATACATTATACACCTTAGGGCGGCTCGTGCGCTTGCTGTCCAAGGGGTGCCGCTTTATATGACCTAATATACTATATATCGTAACTATTATATATATTTATTATAATAACCCCTATCGGGTAGCTACCAATATATTTATCTCCTTATTACATACCGTGCCCTAGTTACTCACGCAGAGCCGAACTCTATACGACGCGCCTATATTATATATATATATTTTATATATATCACCCAATATATATATACTCTACATTTCCCGCGTAGCTTTATAGTTATAGTATATATATATATATTATATTATATAGTATTAATTTATATATTATTATATATATTTATATATTATACACAATATTTATATATATAGTATATATCATTATTATATATATAATAGTATATACATAGGTATATTAATATCCGTACTACTTATATGTATATATATAACTATAGTCAGTATATACTCACCTGCCTTTTATTACTATACTAATATATATATTTATTATATTATGTACATGGGCGTCGCCATGGCTTAAATTTATATAGGCCTCCATATTAACCTACTAATGATGCGTACGTTAGTATTGTATATATATACTATACTATATACTATATTATACTAATATATTATATCTACCATATTTATATCTACTCGCTCGAATTATATATTTTATATATATATTATATTATTTATAATAATATATATTAGTAATAAATTATCTGTTCCTTATCTATACCTATTATTTTATTATATATATTTATATATATATATTATAATATTATATATAATATATATTATTTTATAATATATATATATATAGTATTTTATATATATAATTTACTATAATATAGAAGAGGACATAAAAACTTAGAAATATTTGTGATGGATAATTAAAAATTTATTTAAAACAATTAGAATATCATAATACTCAGATACGCAAATGAAATGAAAAATTCACAATATAGATCAGTTGCAAAATTGATATTATTAAAAAAAGTAATTTCCTTTGGTTCAAAGTCAATTTATAACTACTGTGTGATGCTTAAATAAATTTCAACAAATTTTTTTGATGTACCATCATCATGAGCCAGCCCTGTTCTTAATCCTGTCGTCTTCCATATCTAGTCTTCGTCAGCTAAGTCTTGAGTCTCTCGTAGAGTACTGAAAGAGCGTCTCTACTGTTTACTTAGTGGGCACGGCTATTGCCTAAGTAGGGTATCAGCAAAGTCGTTCTTTCGTCGATTTAAGAATACCAGTAAAATTTAGGTGTTGGGAGGCAACAGATCTTTTAGTTTTTGATCAACATGAGTTTGTGGATAGTCCTTATTTAATTTACCAAAGTATCTGAAATCTTCTTCTATTCTTTCTTAATGTATGTAAAAGCTCTAAGATAATGAAGCTGTCTTTCCTTTAATCATCGTCTCTCTCTCATGTGTAGTCAGGCATGTGGAGAAGGAGTGAGAATATATCAATTGCATTTAAGCAGGTGTTATTTTCCAGTCAGATAATACGTCCGTAATTCCAAAGAGAGGTTAGTAGAATCCAGAATCGGAATTGATGATAAGGGAGTCTTACTCCTAGAACTCCATGGGACCTTTGTTGCTGCGATTGTAGCTGCCTGTGCTGCTGTTTTACCTACACAATCATGGTATATCAGATCAGTCCAGTGTGCTCGGCGATGATTAGTTTTTGGGCATTCCGCAATCGATGATTTTTTCTACATCTTTCCGATGGCTCTCTAAACATTTCGACAATTTGTATATTGAATGTACAATGAGGTTTTGAATTATATCTAGACTGGTCTTGGAGTGAAATAAGCAACTTGTACACTGGCCTCCTAAACATCGCCCGAATATGTCCTGCCGATTCAATTGAATAGACCATGACGATGTAATGACGAACTTTACATGCCGCTTGGAATGCAACTGAAGAGCGCGCGTCTTTTCTATTGTGGTTCGGCATTTCCGTCATCGAAAGGGGCTTATATAATGCTTGCTCATTGCGTCTACTCAAAGTTCCTTTAAACACTCTGACGCACTTGGGTTCTGTTCAGACAATTCTGGTTCGGCAAGTCTTGTACTGTTTGGCATTAATATTTCTTCTGCAAGACGACTCACAAAACACGTACATAATGTTCTAGTAGTTCGAAGTATAGGGTGGACAACTCAGAAAGTAATGTATGCCAGACAATGTGCAGCTAATGTTGTCAAATGTTGCAATGCAACTTTTTGCACATTTTTGGTTTTTCAAGCTTGACGTACTTCAAAGGTTAGTGGTTATTTAAGGTCGGCGAGCGAATGTTTAGGTCTGTGAAATGACCGAATGTTAACCTGACGAAATCTGATAGGTTTAGCCTCCGTCTAAAAGGGGGGGAGCCCCCCCCCCAGAAGGTTTTTTTTGTTCCTTGAAGTTATTGAATTGATCGATAGATCATTTTTTGATGGCTTCAATCAAAAGCATTTAGGTTCAGTGTCGATTACCCCATATATCGATGTTTAAAATAGTTCTTTCTACGTGCTCTGGTTGGTTTTTTACATTGAATAAGTAGTATAAGAAATCATTCGTATTAATAACATTTTCGACTTATCGTCTTTTTTAGTTAAGGTACCCAGTCCCGCGGCACCCTTTTTCGATATGAAGGAATAGAGATGTATTGGCTTCAAACTTGGAATATAATCATATGTATGTGTTTAAGGTTCGTAACGCGTGGTTAAATTTCATAGTCTCTAGGATGTTTATTAGATGTGGTGGGTCTGCCTCCGAGAGCGAATGGTTAAATTATTTAACGCTACTTCTCTCTTGTTGCGTCTTTCTGTGTGGAGTATGAAGGTTAGCTAACGAATCCCAATCAGTTCGGGGATCACATGCGAAGTTTCGGTTGATGCGTAGGTCACCCTCTAAGGGGTGTTGCCCTTCTAGCGCCTCAGGTCAGAGATTCGTTCCTGAAAACCATGTTTAGGCATAATGAGTATCGGGTTAAAATATTTGGAGTGAGCAATATCGTCATGACGTAATCTCATCGGAGACAGTTAAGTCCCTATGACGTCCCACCCGTAAGGGCGAGTACGCTTTCCCTCTAAAAATTTATCAATAATCGTAGAGATCTGAACTTGGGAGATATGAAGGGATTCAGAGCGGAGACGCAGTTGGAGGCGGATTCGGTCTTCGGAGTCAGGAACCCCCCTCCCGGTGGGAGGGGTTCCTCAGTTGAAATAAAAAAAGAATGCATGGTAGCTGCAAAAATAGAGGCTATGCTAAGAGAAGAGGCACAGATGGAGGAGAGGAGGAAGGTAAGGATGGAAGAGGAAGTTAGGAGAAGGAGTCAGTCGGAGGAGTCGAAGTCTCCGGGCTACGCACCGGATCATGCTGGAGCCTTGCAGTTACGGCTGCTGAGTTAGTAAACATTCGTTTTTAATTTTATATACACGTACTGTTCACATATCTGCTTCTGTTCTAACATGTACATGTCGTCTATTGCATTTGCAAAGATAAACCGTTTTTTCTAAATGTTGAAGACTTGACATGTATAGAGTTCTAATCTCATTTTTTTAAATAAACGTTTAATCTAAATTTTTTTTCTTTTCAGTATTTTCAAACTGAAGTATTGGTTCTATTGTTTTTAAAGTTTTATTTTTACATTTCTTAGTGATTATTAATATTCTTTACTTCAAAGTTAGAGACTTTTGTATATTTTTTTGAAATTTTATTTCTCTTAATATTATTTTTCTTAATTGAGTTTTATTGACCCCCATACTTTTGGTTTTATTTTTTTTATTTTTTTATTTTTTTTTTATTTTTCATTTAAATTTATTTTTCGTCTTATAGTTGGTTATTTTAAGTTTGGATTTTTTAATTTATTATTTATTTATGAAGTTCATTGTTTTCCTATGTAGCATTAAATAAATTTATTTTTCTAACTTTTATTTTTTAAGTATTTATTTTGAATTTGTTTTATTCTTTTAATTTCTTTTTTTCTTATTTTTTTTTTTTTTTCTTTTTTTTTATTTTTGTTATCCTTTTAAAAGCTTTTTTTTTGTACTAAATTAAGTAATTGTGGTATGTTCTTGTAATTAACGTTAAATATCCGTGTCCAGGATACCTTAATATTAGCAGTTAAATTTAGTAAAGCAGTTAATTCAAATCGCTCACCCTCCCCTCTTCCATGATCATTGATCTAAGGCATCTGTATGATATATGATACCAAGTTTGATATGGTAAACATAACACAATAAGTACGGCAGAAAAGTTGTTCTTACAATTGACAGTAACATTAACCTATAAAACCAGCAATAACCCTATACTATCCACCACACCACACACACAAACATACACACACACACCACAACACACCACACCACACGACACACCACACCAGCACAACAACACCATGGAATTAATACGAACAGAGCCAAAGTGCCATTTAATCACTACTCCAATTCTAGTGTACTCTTT
>JABUQX010056052.1:0-15000 GCA_015478945.1 Trachelipus rathkii
AGCCTATTCTTATCCTCAAAGCCAAAAATCTACCTCCTCGTTGCTTTACGTTGCGCCCTCTTCAGCATATCTGTCTTTTTTTAATAAGGGTGCTAAAATTGTAGACAATATTCAAATACTGGCCTAACATATCTATTATACGACATTATACAAAAACAATATATATAATTAGTCTGTATCTGGCATTAATTTTCAATTTTTAACCCTAGGCCCTAGCTCTGGGTTCAAAATTTTACAATGGAAACAATGAAACAGCAGCACTAAAGAATGTTACAGACTTACGGGTTACAATGCCAATAGTTTGTTGAAAATTGAAAATATATTAAAAACTTCATAATATATAGTTTTATTTTAATTTTTTATTTCTATTGAAGTTAAATCACTTAAATATACAAAAAATAAAAAAAAAAAAAAAAAATATTAAAAAAATAAAAATCAAAGAATCAATAAAATCAAAAAAATCATGATTTTTTTTAAAAAAATCAATTGATTTTTTTAATTTGATTTTTTTCGTGCCATCCCTGAAAAAAATAAATGAAAAATTAAACTTCACTACTTTTATAAAAAAATAAAAGTATCCTGTAGCTTTTTTTGATTTATGCTAAAATGCTTGTTAGCTTGTTTGGTTCTTAGTCGTAAAAAGAAATGCTCATCAAACGTAAGGAATTTCAAATTCTGTAAAGCTGCTATTTTATAAAAATTTTATTCTATATTACACAGAATTAGAGACATTTTTACGTTTGGTGAGCATTTTTTACGATTTTGCGCTAAGGTTGACGAAAACGAACGCAAACTTGAGCATTTTTTTTAGCACAAATGCAAAAACGAACACGGCTTTATTAAAGAAAATAATAGGGATAGATTGTTTAATAAAATAATCGATATATCGATGTGGGGGCTTTAACGGAAAAGAACCTATATATATATATATATATATATATATATATATATATATATATATATATATATATATATATATATATATATATATATATATATATATATATATATATATATATATATATATATATATATATATATATATATATATATATATATAGGTGAAACTAAAGAAGTTACCCGCATGATATCTTGAAAACTAAGATAGGTACAAGAAACTGGATAACATATATGGAATCAAGCGTATGAATTGTATGGAAAATAAAAAATTTTTTTATTTTTTTTTATTATTTTTTTATATTCCAAAACTACGATAGGTACAAGAAAACTAATACATATTTAGAATCAGCGTATGAAATATGTATTAAAAAAGATTTTTTTAACTAAAAGAATACCCCAGGGTGAAAACCGCAAAGATGCAAAGAGTCGGGGTCTCTCGGCCTCGGGGGACGACGGGGTAGGACTATTTCCCCCCCTCCGGGGAGGGTCTCCCGCTCTTTGGTATTTGGGTGTCGCGGGGTTCCTCCGCCCCCTACGGGGTATGGAAACGTCCCCCTCTGTCCCACCGTCGGCTCGAGCCCCTAAAAAAATTTTTACGCTGATTCCATATATGTTATTAGTTTTCTTCTACCTATCATAGTTGAGATATGAAAAATAAAAAAAAAAAAAAGTAAAATTTTTTTTCATTTTCCATACAAATTTCATACGCTGATTCCATATATGTTATCAGTTTTCTTGTACCTATCTTAGTTTTCGAGATATCATGCGGGTAACTTCTTTAGTTTGGCCATATATATATATATATATATATATATATATATATATATATTTAGAAAAGAATATATATATATAGTTGTATATATTTATAGTATATATATATATATATATATATATATATATATATATATATATATATATATATATATATATATATATATATATATATATATATATATAACCTTTTAAAGTAAACAATAATCATGGCTCTGAATTAGCAGTGAAGGTGATTTTACATAGGGAATAAAGCTTCGAGTAAAGTGGAAAATCTTCACATATAAACTTAAACATTTCTAATTTCAGATTAAATTAAAATTTAATTAAAGATTTAACCTTAATATCAAAACTAGTATTGTCCTGTATTATATAGGATACTTTCATTACTTTTTATAAATATCTAATTTGAAAAGTAAAATACGCAATAGGTATATTTTATGAAAATTGTTCTTCCGCTATAGGCCTCTACTTCTTCTCTTGTATAATTAATTATCTGACCTCCTTCCCTATTACTCCTGAGTCAGACAAAATGTACCCATCATCCAAACGCGCCTGAAAAATACACACATTTTGCTTAAATGTTATTTTATGAAAAAAGAAAACTGTTCAAAATTTCTAGAAGTAAAAAAAATATCGTCGATTCAATATTGAGGATAAAATATCGATATATCGATATATCGGCTGAAAAAATATAATCGATATTTTTTCGATACTATCGAAAAAAATATCAATATCGATATATATCGGTCCTCTTGCGGCATCCCTATTTCCCCTATTATTCTTTTAATGATTACTGTGCGTGATTTCTTGTTGTTAATCTGTATTTGAGCGGTTCTTCCCGATAGGAAGTTTGATAACCATTTCTTTAAGTTAGTGGGGATGTTTGATTTTATTATTTTGTGTATTAGATTGTGTCTGGGGACTGTGTCAAAAGCCTTGTTTATGTTGATTGCTATGAGTAATGTTTTATGTGTGGGTCTGAGATTTAAGCCGTCTATTATTGGTTGTATAATGTTTGTGAGAGCTGTTGTGGTTGAATGTATTTCTTGGAAGCCATATTGGAACTTTTGTTTGGGGTTGTGTGGTTTTATTTTATTCAGTATGAAATGTAATAGGGAGTTTATGCAAGGTGGATAGCAGTGAATTTTGGTGATTGGAAGAAGGGTTTGAGGAATCTTTTGATGGTTTTAACTTTGGCATGATAATTGCTCTTTTTCCAGAGGAAGGGAATGTGATTTAATTTGATGGAACTGTTGTATATGTGTGCTAAATGAGCTAGTGCGGTATTTCCTAAGTGTTTTAATGGAAATATTTGAGATGTTATCTAATGGTTGCTAGTGAGTTTTTAAGGGTCTTTATGGTGTTTTTAATATATGTTGGTGTTATTTCTATTGTTTGGTTGTGGTTGATTTTTATTTTCTTAAGTGATTTGATTATTTTCCTATTTTGTGGATGGGTGGGTTTATGACTTTGTTTTGCAAAATGTGTTGCGAGGATGTTGGTGTGTTGTTTTGTTGTTTGTGGGGATTGAGTGTTGGGATTTTTGATAGATTCGTGTGTGGGAGTTGGGTTGTTTTTTTGCATTGTTTAATATTTTTATTGCATTTCACATTCTATCTGTTGACATCCGGCTATATGTACATGGAAGTATAAAACCTGTAGATATTTTGAAGTATATATATATATATATATATATATATATATATATATATATATATATATATATATATATATATATATATATATATATATATATATATATATATATATAATATTAGTGATGGGACGATTAATCGTCCATCGCCAAAATCGGCATATTTTAAAATCGCTTTCATCGTCATCGGCAAATTTCGCCGATTATTTTGCCGATTAATTAAACAAATATTAAGAATTTTGAATAATATTAAAACTCAAAAAATAATAATAATAATAATAATAATAATAGTATATATAATAATAATTATAGTTATATATTTACGTATATATATATATATATATATATATATATATATATATATATATAGCATATATAAGTTAGTTATATGGTAAGTTGTTCTATATTTGAATCAGTTCATATTTTCTGAAAAATGTTCGTGGCTTAAGTTCAGAAAGTTGGTGCTAAGTTGTGCTTTTTTACAGTGCCTTCTTAGTGGCAAGCTTCTGGAATTGCCAGAAAGCTTCTCACTTAACTTAACTTTAACTTAACTTTAACTTAACTTAACTTCTTTCTGAACTTAGAAATTTTGAACTTAGAAAATTTTTTCAGAAAATATGAACTGATTCAAATATAGAACAATACCATATATATATATATATATATATATATATATATATTAGTTATATATATATATATATATATATATATATATATATATATATATATATAGTATATATATATATATATATATATATATATATATATATATATATATATATATATATATATATATATATATATATATATATATATATATATATATAGTATATATATATATATATATATATATATATATATATATATATATATATATATATATATATATACCCATTTTTTTTTTTTTATATATGACATTTCACTGCTCTAATTGTTCGTCTTTCTGTTATGCGGTTCATATCCACACTCATCTCCAGATTAAACATATCATATACACATACTTATATCCACACCCCTCTTCTAGACAACATCTTACAGACATCCCTATCCCTTATATCCATATGTGTAGGGAGAAAAAATTGCTCACATCGTATGTCCTGCGTGTCGTAGAAGGGAGACTAAGGGACGGTAGTTAGCTCTGGCTGCCTATTACCACTTATCTTTTGCCAGGAATACGGCCTCGGAGAAGGTCGTGATTGCATTAATCGACCTCATCCTTCGCGAAAATGTATGAATCGTATCTGTATATGAAATGTCAGAGGAATAAATGTTGAGGAGATGAGGAGAGAGGTAATGGATGTATTTAGAAAGGGCAAATTTGATTTGCTCGCTGTGACTGAAACAAAGATGAAAGGAAACGGTGAAAATGAGTGGTGTGGTGTGAAATGTGTTTGTGTTGCTGTGGAAAGGAATGAGAGGGGATAGAAGGATTTGCAATTCTGATGAGTGAGTTGTGGTAGAGAGCTATGGTAGATTTTGTGTGTGTGAGTACTAGAAGTCTAAAGGTTAAATTTGTTTGAAAAGGTCAAAATTTGTGTGGTTGCGACATATGATCCATCTGAGGGTAATGTTGAAAAGAGTACGATTTTCTGGGATAATCTGAATGATGTTTTGGATTGGGGGAATAGGAGATTCAGTTCATTTGCCACATATCTGCCCATTCAAGGATTTTTTTACAGTTGTCACCACCACTCACGGGCAGAGCCCTATTCAAGGAGGGGGTATAGTACTCAAAAGTTCACCCTCTAGCGCAAATTATGCATATGAGCACAGACGCAGGCTTTAAAGTGAGGAGATTAAATTCAGTAGGAAATACAGAAGATGGAAGAGAATTCCACAAAACAGAGGTGGTGGGAAAGAAGGAAGCACCACAGCAAACTAGCCTGGAGTTACCAATGTCAACACAATACTCGTGCGCAGATACAGCACCTATTGTGCTACGAAGGCGTCGTAAAGGTGGTGGTACGCGAGAGATAAGTTCCCTCGACTTGCCGCTGGGGTACCTATAGGATAGAGATAAAGCACCAACATCGCGTCGCAAAGATAGAGGGTCAAGTGAACTGGAAGTACAGAACAGTTTATAAGCCTTTTGGCCTTTGACTCCACCCTGTCCAAAAGCCGGGTGAAACCAGAGTCCCCCCACCCAGATATAAGGGCAGTACTCCATACATGGGCGGATGAAACCTTTGTATAGCGGAGCAACTGAGAAAAGGAGGAAAGTCTCACAGTCTAAACAGAACTTCCAGTTCTTTGAGGCCGCCCTAGCAACCGTTGTGATGTGAGGTTTCCAAGACATTTTTTGTTCATGTTAAGGCCGTGTATATATTGTCAACAGGAGAGACGACAGAACCGTCGAAAGAGACAGGAAAGTTAGAAGGTATTTTGGAGAAGGAGATTTGTAAAAGTTGGGTTTTTAAAGAATTGAATTTCACAAAGTTATTTCTATCCATCAGCGAGAATAAAATCGGAAAGATTAAGACGAGAGGCAATTCCAGAAGTAAAAGTGGGAGTAGAAATTGATATGAGTTAAAGAATGAAGGGTCGAGTCATTGGAATACGAGTGGATAGAGTTAGAGGTGCAGGTGAGAAGATCATTAATGAAAAGTAGGAATAAAGTAGGAGATAAGACAGAACCCTGAGGAACACCACTATTGACAGAAAAGAAGAAGAAGTCGCCCATCAACAACAGCCGATATTGAGCGATTCGAAAGAAAGCTAGATATAAGTATGCAAAGAGAAGGAGGAAACCCAAAGGAGGGGAGCTTGGAGAGCAGTGACGCTGCCATACTCGGTCAAATGCTTTGGATATGTCAAGCGCCACCACCTAAGTCCACGTAGTTCCTAAGAGCGAAAAACCATAAATCGGCTAGATAGGAAAGAGTATATCGCCAGTAGACTTCGTGCAACGAGAGCCGTACTACGATCGGAGTGAGTTTCCAGATGATCTAAGAAGTGAGTTGAGAAGGGTTTCAAAGATCTTAGATAGAATACAAGTGAGAGCTACAGGGCGATAGTTAGAAGGATCAGAGCGGCTTCCTTTTTTCGGAATAGGTTGGACATGTGAGAGCTTCCAACACTGAGAGAGGGAAAGTGCTAGTATTGAGACATAGAGAATATAGTTGAGCGAGGGGCCGAAGAGATTAGCCTTTTCAGTTGGAGAATTAGCAACACAATGATCAGATCGAATAAGAGGAGGAAAGGCAGATTTACATAAGTTGCTAGAGATGAAAGATTTGTCAGTAGGAGAACCAAGGAGTATCCCTGCAACGATTTCTAGCTGAATGAAAATTAGCGAAAGTGATAGGAGAACGAGAATTTTTCCACACCCGATAGGCACTGTCTCTAGCCTGAATGGCCAGAGAATAAGCACGATCGATCCATGGATTATGAGGAAAGAAAGATTTAGTTTTAGAAGGAATGAATGAGGAAAGAAAATTTAGCTGAAGAAGGAATGAACCTGCTCATCCCATCAACGATTACAGCTCCCTCCTTATCTTTTAAATCTTTATACATCCATCATTATTCCCTATTGAGGTAGCCAATTTGCTATCATCTGCAAACTTGGAAACCTTACATTTAAGTCCCTGGTCTAAATATTTTATACATATATGAGGAACAGCCACTTGACCTAAAAAATCGTTACGGACCACAAACATGTCTCCTCATTTCCATTAATAAATACTTTTCATTTTCATTGATTAACTATTATTATTATTATTATTATTATTATTATTATTATTATTATTATTATTATTATTATTATTATTATTATTATTATTATTATTGTTATTATTGTTATTATTATTATTATTATTATTATTATTATTATTATTATTATTATTATTATTATTATTGAGACTTAAGGAATCAAAAATTTTGATCGCTAAAATAATTTCGGAAGGTTGAACCCCCTGACCCTCCTGTCTACAGCCTTATATATATATATATATATATATATATATATATATATATATATATATATATATATATATATATATACTAATTATATATATATATATATATATATATATATATATATATATATATATATATATATATATATATATATATATATATAGTGCTGTTACCTAAAAAACGGCCCAACTTTTAAATTTTGCAATAACTACTAAACTATTTAACATATATGAGTTTTAAAATAAGTTCTTAGAATGCCAGGTCCTATGTATGTTACCACATAAAAATTTTTTGTTTTGCTTAAAAATTGTAAAAATTATTTAGACTCGAAGTGAAAAAAAAAAAAAGCCCGCTTTTTGCAAAAAGGGCCCATGTGTATGACAAAAAGGGCCCCACCCTTTTAACTCTTGCTAGAGTTAATTTTTTGGTATTTTTAGGTTATTATCTTGTTATTTAAGGTTTTTGTGACTAAATAGGCAGAATTTTTTTTTTTTTTTTTGAAATTAAAATAAAAAAAATAATAAAATAAAAAAGGTAAATTTCCTCAATTTTTTTCAAAAATCATCCCATTTGGGTCAACCCTCATAACTCTTGGTTGAGTTAATTTTTTTTGTGTTTTTAAGTTATTATTTTGTTATTTAAGGTTTTTTGTGACTAAATATGAAGAAATTTTTTTTTTTTTTTTTTTTTTTTTTTTTTTTTTTTTTTTTTTTTTTTTCTCTCTCTCTCTCTCTCTCTCTCTCTCTCTCTCTCTCTCTCTCTCTCTCTCTCTATATATATATATATATATATATATATATATATATATATATATATATATATATATATATATATATATATATATATATATATATATATATATATATATATATATATATATATATATATATATATATATATACCGTATATATACAACAAGAGTTAAAATAAAGATGGGCCCTTTTTACATAACATTTATGAAAAGTGGGCCCTTTTTACATAACAAAAATATTTTTTAGACAATATACTAAAGTAAACAAAAAATAAACAATATACCATGTTGTTAGGTATTATAACACATATACAGGCCAATTTTCATTTAAAAAATTGGGCCTTTTTTTGTCATACAAATGGGCCCTTTTTGATAGTCTTTTTCGATGGTACCTGTGTGTTGATTGGCTGCACCAAATTTCTTGAAATTTGGTGTGGGATTACCTTTTGCATGGGACTAACATAATTTAATTCAATATTAATATAATTTCTAGAGTTCTTAATGCAGTATTGACTGGAAAAGTACCAAAATGGTTTTTCACGATTGTCAAAAAGTAGGCAAAATTTTTGAAAAATTTCAAAAATTCCCAAAATTCAAAAAATCAAATTTGAACCATTATAACACCTTTAAACATGCATACTCAATGGGGTTAATAGGTCCACCAATTTTTTTCGCTCTACACATCATATATACGGAGATACAGGGTGGGCCTTTTTTACAATAGGAAAATGGGTGGGCCCTTTTTTGTAATAGCACTATATATATATATATATATATATATATATATATATATATATATATATATATATATATATATATATATATATATATATATATATATATATATATATATATATATATATGTAGAGAGAGAGAGAGAGAGAGAGATTTTTAATATAGTTTTTTTAAATTAAAATATCCTTTTTCACTATAATCGTCATCGGCAAAATTTCATAATCATCCCATCACTAATATATATATATATATATATATATATATATATATATATATATATATATATATATATATATATATATATATACTATATATATATATATATATATATATATATATATATATATATATATATATATATATATATATATATATATATATATATATATATATATATATAGGTAAACTTAATTTCTTCTGACCTTCTCGATATCTATCGATATTGATATCTATCGATATCGATATCTATCGATATCGATATATATATATATATATATATATATATATATATATATTATTATTATATATATATATATATATATATATGATATATATAGTTATTTTTTTATTTATATTTATACATATGTTTTTATATCTATATATATATATATATATATATATATATATATATATATATATATATATATTAGCCTCTAGAAGAGCCACAATCCATATCTCAAAAACTACAACAGCTACCGGGAAAAGGAATACAATGCTGGAATCTGGTAAAATTTTAGTGCGGAAAATTTATAAAAAAAAAAAAAAAAATTTGTTAATAATTATATTAATATGAGTTGAAAGCCTATTTAGAGACTTTTTATACTGGCTACTCGCTAAAATAAATAGACTTTCTACTAAATTTGTTTTTTTTTTTAACTAAAGAATGCCCCAGGTACACCGCACCGATGGCAGGAGTCGGTGTCTCTCGGCCTTCCGGGGGGTTGGACTATTTCCCCCCCTCCGGGAGGGTCTCCGGAACCCCCGCGCTTTGGATTTGGGTGTCGCGGGGTTCCTCCGCCCCTCCTACGGGTATGGAAAAACGCCCCCTGTGTTCCCGCTGGGCTCGGTTCTACACATTGCCGTGCAACACCTTTTTACAAATAATATATATATATACTATGTCCCCCGCTGGCTCGAGCCCCCCCAAAAAAATCCAATTTGTTTAATTTTTTTTGTTTTTTTTTTACATTTTCCTAACCAAAATTTCCTAACCAACATATTATATATATACGTGTCTGCAAAAATTAAACCAATCTATAACTGTTGGTTCACTGGCATCTAAATAGGTTACTACCCTTGAAACTGTTTCGTTATGTACAAAGAAATACATAATTAAAAGGGCATCAGTGTAGGAAATTCTAATATTTGAAAAAAATAATATTTGGGAGAAACAGTATACTTCGAACCACAATGTTTACTAGTACATTAAAAATAAAACTTTTCTCCTATTTTGGTAATTTCACATTCTTTATGACACTTTCTACAAACCTTTTATCTAGTTTCAAACTAAAATGTTGCAGCAATGCTAACAGTATAATCATTCTCACAAATTTGGAATAAATCCTTCAAATTCAAATTCATATTCACAAAAATAAGAACCCAACATAACGCTTGAAAATTTAAAAAAAATGGCGCTTGTTTATTATATAAACATTTTCATTTGAAAGGTCAAAATAATGTTAACTCAATGAATAAACATCTTTTTATATATATATATATATATATATATATATATATATATATATATATATATATATATATATATATATATATATATATATATATATCTATACATATATATATATATATATATATATATATATATATATATATATATGTGTGTGTGTGTGTGTTTCTATGAATAAATTTAGATTCTCGGTATCTTGGGTATAATCGATACACATATATCGAAAATCGATTTTAAAACTTAAATATCGATAGGTCAGAAAGAAACTTAAGTATACTCCATATATATATAGTATATATATATATATATATATATATATATATATATATATATATATATATATATATATATATATTGTGATAGGTATATATATATATATATATATATATATATATATATGGTAAAGGTATAGCACAGGACTCCACATATTTTCTGAAAAAATTCTAAGTCCAAAATCAATATATCGATATGTATATAATAATAATAATAATAATAATAATAATAATAATAATAATAATAATAATAATAATAATAATAATAATAATAATAATAATAATAATAATAATATATAATAATAATAATATAATATATAATAATATAATATATAATAGTAATATATCAACCTATATATATAGACGGTATAATTTGTTTTACTGTAGGTGCTGCCGTTCTCGAGTTACATGATGTCAGCTTTAGACACTCTTACCTATATATATATATATATATATATATATATATATATATATATATATATATATATATATATATATATATATATATATATATATATATATATATATATATATATACCGTAAGTGGGGCAATTCAGTCCAGAATTTGTACTCAAAATGCTAAGGTTTATGGGACTATTTTTATTTTTATTTTTATATATATATATATATATATATATATATATATATATATATATATATATATATATATATATATATATATATATATATATATATATATATATATATATATATATATATATATATATATATATATATATATATATATATATGGTATATATATGTTAATGTTATCCTTTAGGAGTAGAATTAGTATAATTGTATATGTATATATAATATACGATTAATGTTAGAAGCCGATAAGTAATGTGGACCGAATTGCCCCACGATTTTGGGGGGTGGGGCAATTCGGTCCACTTCAATTTTCACATCCCTAAGAATCATCATTAAAGTGTTTTATTTGATAAACTATGATAACCCAGTTTTCATTTTTAAACATAATGGTATTACAATATTATTTTAAGAAATTGGATTCAAAAACATAATAAAATTCTCGAATTTGTTTTTGTCAGACCACAAAATCGTAAAAAAAATGCTGACAAACGTAAGGAATTTCCTTAATTCTTTTTTATTCTATATTACACAGAATTAAGGAAATTCTTTACATTTGGTGAGCGTTTTTTTACGATTTTGCGCTGTTTGACAAAAACGAATGCAAACGCTGTTTGACAAAAACGAACGCAAACTCAAGCATTTTAGGCCTATTTTTAAACATATTGGTATTACAATATTATTTTAAGAAACTGGGTTCGAAAACGTAATAAAATGCTTGAGTTTGCATTCGTTTTTGTCAAACCTCAAAATAAAAAAATGCTCACCAAACGTAAGGAATTTCCTTAATTCTGTAAGGTTGCTATTCTTTTTTATTCTATATTACACAGAATTAAGGAAATTTTTTACGTTTTGTGAGCATTTTTTAACAATTTTGCGCTGTTTGACAAAAACGAACGCAAACGTTTTAGGCCTATTACATTTCGTAAGCACAAATGCAAAAACGAAAATGGCTTAAGGCTCTGGCAACATCATCATCAGAGTATCCCTTTGTATCCTGCCATGCTACTTTTGCGTAAGTGTGAACCATCTTGCTGAAAAAAATTGTACAAATTAATGAGGCCTATATGAAAAAATTTACCTACCTATCTTGCTGTAAAAGTGTAAAAATTATTTTAAACATTATATTTCAGACATCTTACTGTAAAAGAGTATTAAAAAATTTAATTTAATGAATATTTCAATGTGGACCGAATTGCCCCATGTTACAATTTTTAAAATAAAACATATTTATCTCTTGCCTGAATGACTCCAACGATTGCATTAAGGTTATGAACTATTTTTAAGTACTATATCTTGGTACCAATAATGTAGTACAATTATTTTGACCTGTATGATTCTTAGCAATAAGCCTAAAATTTACCCGATTTTATAGTGTTCAGGAAAAAAAATCACAAAATTAATGGACTTAAATTAAAGGTTTCATAAAAAATTAATACCTAAGACATAAAACCACATTATTTTACATCTTTAAAGATATATTTTATATTGTAAAGGCAATTTTGGGACACTGGACCGAATTGCCCCACTTTACAGTGTAATTATATATATTTTGGGAAGTACCAGAACCAGAATTTTTGGTTCCAGCCTGAACCGGTATTTCCCAAACCTTGGAGAAGTTCTGGCCAGAACCGAAACTTATCGACTCCCGTTACACCTTACACACTCTACAGAAAACCAGTCTGATTAACAAGTGGAGTCTCTCTAGAAGTATCTGGCATCTTGTCATATCCATATTGAGCTCTTAGTTCTGTAACCCAAAATTTGGATAAGCGGATCAGTAAATTTATTAAGTAAAATAGGAATATACTATATAAAGTTCTACGGGCCTTCAAAGTTTAAAAATCAGAAAATGATATCGCTCGAGCAAAAAAAGGTAGATTTTTGCTCAAGTTTGTAATGAGATATTGTCAATCGAGTTTGTATATAAAAAAAACCATCTCTCTCTCTCTCTCTCTCTCTCTCTCTCTCTCTCTCTCTCTCTCTCTCTCTCTTTCTTCTTCTCTTTCTTTTTTTTTTCTTCCTTCTCTTTCTCTCCCCTCTTATTTCCCCCCTCTTCTCCCCTCTCTCTCTCTCTCTCTCTCTCTCTTGTTCTTTCTTCTCTCTCTCTCTCTCTCTCTCTCTCTCTCTCTCTCTCTCTCTCTCTCTCTCTCTCTCTCTCTCTCTCTCTCTCTCTCTCTCTCTCTCTCTCTCTCTCTCTCTCTCTCTCTCTCTCTCTGTTTTTGCATTTTTGCTCAAGTAGCCCTAACCTAATGGATTATGTAAGCCCCCAAGTATGGCCTAACCTAATAGGTTATGGAAGCCCCCAAGTACGACCTAACCTAATGGATTATGGAAGCCCCCAAGTAGGACCTAACATTTTAGATTTTGAAAGGCCCTAACTAGGCTCCAACTTAATACATTGAGCCCCCTAAAAAACTGTTCTTAAAAATTTACCTTGCATTAATTATTATTGAACTTGCCAATAGTGTCAGAAAATTGTGAAACATTGAAATTTCTTGATGTTAGAGAAAAATATATACATTAAGATCTAAAAATTAGCACACTTGTGTTACTTACCTCAGTAAGAAAATAGTTTATTAAATACAAAGCTTTTTCTTAACAAATAAGCAGCCGGTTAAACTAATAAGCGTGATGAGAAAGTGTATAGCTATATATTTGTACAACTTCTAATTTCACACCAAAATTTAAAGACCTAATTAACTTTAATATTTTCACTATATTGATCACATGTCAAATACTTTCACACAAAATCAATTTATTAAAATTTTGTAAAAATGCCAACAAATAATAATCTTGCAGACAAATACGTTGCATATCTGCTACATATTTTTATGGACTAAAACCATTGTGAAACTTCTTAATCGTTGTTTGAGTCACCTACACCTTTTAGAGATTATTTATAAAATTGTCATTGGCTACTCCACTTAGTGACTCTTGAAGTCGATTGAGTCCCCCTCTTTTTCGTCAATATTTTAACAGAATATTTTGGTATAGCGTCGGGCGGGGTGACTTGGACCACTTTAGGTATAACTTCGTCTCCCGACTTTCCCCTCACTTTTTGGAATTCTTTTTTTCTGAAATTCAATGCCATATAGTAGGTAATAAGCAAACAAAAAAATAATAATGTAATTCTAATAATAAAAGTTTTATTAAAGTTTTAATAAAGCTCCTTCAGCCTGACCGTGGAGGGGTGAATCGGACCACCATTGAGGGGTGAATCGGACCATCTGTTTAAATTCCTCTTTTACGTATAAATTCAATTTTATATTTTAATTTTTACTTAATATAATAATTATTTATCATATTAAAATTCGTAATAAGTAATAAAAATGTCAATAATGATAAATAAAATAAGAATAAAAATAAGGTGGTCCGATTCACCCCTCTCCGCTCAAAAATTTTGACACTTTTTTGAATTCGTTTTTTTTATATAAATTTCATTTTTTATTTTAATTTTCACTTAATATAAGTAACTTTTTATTATATTTAAATTAATTATACGTAATAAAAATGTCAATAATACGTAAAATATGAAAAACAATGGTGGTCCGAGTCACCCCTCCATCAATTTTTACGGCGGGGTGAATCGGACCAAGTTAGGCCCCGTTTTTTTGCCACTAATACTGTTTGGATCAAAAATTTACTTTGCCAGTTTAAAGCTAACATACTCGAGTGTATCCACTGAAAAAATAATTAAAATCCATCCACAATTTTTCAT
>JABUQX010056052.1:17500-35542 GCA_015478945.1 Trachelipus rathkii
ATATTTTTTTTTTTTTTTTTTTATCATAGCAATAACAATTGTGTTTCTTAGCAATTTTATTAAAAAACTTGATTTTGATTCAATTATGGATTTCAATCGGGAGACCAAAGTAAAGGATAATCTTTTAGTGAATACTGAAGATGATCCGCTGATTAATTTTCACTTACAGCAAGTTTCAGGGTTAGAAGAAGTTTCGGTATGGAGAGTTATTATTATTATTATTATTATTATTATTATTATTATTATTATTATTATTATTATTATTATTATTATGTAGTTCTCGAAAGTTATTATGCAGGTTTTGAGCTTGTCTTATTTTCATGAAACTTTCAGAAAACTGAAAATTGTAATTGTTTATTGTGTCATTACTTTTAATTTCTATAAAACAGTATAAGCTCCAAATATATCATAATAAAATTTTATTTTTATTATTGTTATTATTACGGTAATATTATTATTATTATTATTATTATTATTATTATTATTATTATTATTATTATTATTATTATTATTATTATTATTATTATTGTTATTATTGTTATTATTATTATTATTATTATTATTATTATTATTATTATTATTATTATTATTATTATTATTATTATTATTATTATTATTATTATTATACCATCCTTGTCCAGTCCCGCCTCTCATATATATTGTCAGAATCACTTCATTTCCACAGTGACGCGATTTTTGCTTTCCTTCGGGAACTGACTCTGCTCTATAGGATTTAATACTTGCATTCCCGTTTTCATGCGTTCTGTTTAGGAGTTGCCCCCGTAGTTGGTTTTCTGACTCGGTATCGCCGCTTTTTTGTGCGCAGTGGTGGCTCCTGTACACTCACTCAAAAAAAAAAAAAATTATATTCTTAATGTTTTTATTATTGTTATTATTATTATTATTATAATTATTTTATTATTATTATTATTAGTAGTAGTAAGTATTTTAAAATATTTAAAATATTTTTACTTCAATCCACATAGGTAATGTGTATAATGCCTTTGTTAAAAATTGGATTTTTTAATGTATTTAAAAATAATAATAATAATAATATATATATATAATAATAATATATATAATATTAATATAATATAATATATAATATATAATAATATATATCTAAAATATATATATATATAAATAATATAATAATAATAATAATATAATATGCTATAATAATATATATATATGTATATATAATATAATAATATATATATAATAATATAATATATATATAATATAATAATAATAATAATAATATGTATAACAACATATATATATATAATAATATATAACTAATATAATAATAATAATAATATAATAATAATATAATATATATATATATAATATAATATATAATATAATATGTATATATATATAATAATAATAATAATATAATAATAATAACATAATAATATATAATAATAATATATATATATATATACACTAAATAAAATTAAATCTTTTCTATGTATAAAAAGTTAAAAACTAAATTATGAAACAAATTTTACTAGCATTACAAATATTTTCATAAAGTGTGTATTATTATTATTATTATTGATTAAAAAGTCTTTTCAAAATTTCACAACAGGAAGAAAATTGTTTGTCAATGAATTATGTGAAAAGTGAAGTTGAGGTAAAAGATGAACCTTTTGATATCATCAAGGAGGAAGAAACATTGAGTGACGAGCTTTCGGATCAAGTTTCTCCATCACATCAAAATCAAGTATTACTCAATTATTATTATTATTATTATTATTATTATTATTATTATTATTATTATTATTATTATTATTATTATTATTATTATTATTATTATTATTATGTACCGAGTCCAAATCTGTGATTCAGGGATTTGACTGTTTTTGCGAACATTTATTCAGTCTAATTCAGCCAAATCCATGGCCAAGTCCAGCAATAGGTAACACGGGCATAAAAAAAAAAATTCAACTTTTTTACTCTAATTTTTTTTTCTTGTTAATTCCTTACTTGAATTCTTGGATAAATTTAACATGCGCAGAACTTACAAGGGCATTGGTATATGCAACTAACTTGACTTGTAAACACTCCTATTCTTCTATACATACAGGTGTATATTATGAAAGAACATGAAACAAATTAACTAAAAATTTGCTTAATAATGCTTATTGCTTGCTACTCAATGAAGATAAATAAATGTGCATTTAAGATTTAACGAATAAAAGATTTCCCTTTCAAGATCAATAATGAACGCCAAGAGACCAGACTTAAAATACAATTTATTGAATTAACAGCACTGTTGTCGAAACTTTTTTAACTTTTACTCATAAGGATAAATACCAGGATAAAAAAAAGTATTGCAGAGCTCTATATATGTAATAGAATTAAGATCCCAAAAGTGAGCAAACTTGCAACACAAACTCGCTTGCAAGGCTCCCCACATACACATTTGTGACACACAGGTAGGATACTCTCCCCTCAAAATCCCTCTTCGTTCTTTAAATCTGAACCCCAGTTTTATCTTTATCCCTTATATTTACCCCAGTTGTTCGTCAATTCTCACTAATATTGTTCAACATGAACTACAAAATCACAACCCTTTAATATATTATTTATAAAGTTCATTCCACTTATCATTTAAATAATTACTACACAAATAATTTTTAGAGCTTGCGATCTACGGTAGCTCTATTTCATATTCTGTAGAGAGAAAATAAAAATGATTATATATATATATATATATATATATATATATATATATATATATATATATATATATATATATATATATATATATATATATATATATATATATATATATATATATATATATATAAAATATATATATATATATATATATATATATATATATATATATATATATATATATATATATATATATATATAAAAATATATATATATTTATATATATATATATATATATATATATATATATATATATATATAATTTAACCTAACTCACTAGCTACTTAATTCTTTTCTTCCATTATGTGAGGGATCATTATTTGATTAACCATTACCTTTAATCCCCAAATTCACCTTCCTCTCTAATTCACTCTCACTTAATACATTTTCCTTCACCTGTAAAATATATGAACCTCAATTATCAAATTAACTTTTCTAAGAAAATCAAAATGTAAAGATTCAGAAATGGTTCAAGCAAGATATTTATTGTCTTAAAGAATTATGAAAACAAATTAAATGAATACTTCTACGATGAACAAAAATATGACTATCAATAAAAATAAGATTTGATGAACAATTGTGGCATTTGATTGGAGTTTCCTCAGAAAGGTGTATAACTGTAAGTAAAAAGCAATGAATAAACCGGCAATCCAATTTGTTCTCATCTACCATGCTCATTGCTCATACATACTAGACCAGTTTTGAATCAGGGACCGAGGTTTAACAACTGGGAAAAAAGACCTACGCTGATTGAAATTGTTTTGTCATAAATTACAATTCTTTATATCTTTATTATGAACCCCCACATGATGATATACCGCAGTAAGGGTTTGTCACAGTCTTGTGAAACCCTTGGGTGGATTTTATAACTGCAACGAGTTCTCACTTAGGGTATAAAGTAGACAGTGAGGTGAAGGGGGTGGGGTTTTCCTTTTCGACTTGCGTCATGTTCTACTATGTTTCCAGTGCATGCGACGCACTTCACCCCCATTTTGGGGAAAGGAGGTAAATGATTATATATATATATATATATATATATATATATATATATATATATATATATATATATATATATATATATATATATATATATATATATATATATATATATATATATATATATATATATATATATATATATATATATATATATATATATATATACCTATATATATATATAATAATAACCAATAATATATAATAATATATATATATATATATATATATATATATATATATATATACCTATATATATATAACTCTTCTATATATATATATAACAACAATAATAACATAATATGGGTTCTCACTTAAAGGTATAAAAGGGGCGGTAAGGCTGGGCTTTCTTTTCAACTTGCATCATATTCTTCTACTACTTTTCTGTTTCCGGTGCATGTTACTCGCCTCACCCCCAGTCTTGGGAAGAAGAGTGGGTGATTATTAATATATATATATAATAACCAACATTTATACATATATATATATATATATATATATATATATATATATATATATATATATATATATATATATATATATATATATATATATATATTAAAATCAATATTTGAATACTTTAATGTACCAGGTATATATAACAGAAGAATTCTTTGCTGTAGCTTATACTTCATCATGATTATTTTTATTCCCACATGTCTTGGAATTCAAATGAAATATATTTGTTGGACAGTCATTTCACGATGACTCTGTAATTAATACCCAAATTTTATATTCCAAGGATGAGTCAGTTAGTATTTTTATATTGTTTTTGAAAAATATAAAGAAATTTTGGAAATATTGTAGCAACTTTGGAATGAGGTTTTTTGATTTAAGTGTTTAAGAGAACTTTATATTGCGTATGAAAAAATTCATTACTTTTAAAAGCACAACCCATGAATCCATTCTTTTGAGTAACCATTCATAACATTTTCATTACAGTTAAGAGTTTGAAAAACATGAATTTAATATTTAACTTCTGTTGAGGTATTTGTTAGAGGTGTGTGTATTGCATTTTAGACGTTCCTTTTACACTATAATCAAAGTGTTAATTATATGTTCTGGAGTTAACAGCAATTATTTGAGACAAAGTTGTCTTTATAGAATGCCTTCAATCTACCATATTATAGCCGTTTTCGTTTTAGCATTTTGTCTTACGCTCGATAAGACAAATTCTTACGCATTTTAAGAACGGTTTCTTGCCAAAACGACCGCGAATGAATTCTTATTCTTATAAACTTGTTTACAAACATTACAAAAATTATTATCAGTGTTTGGAATGATGTCTTCGGGGGAAGATATCTCTCTCTCTCTCTCTCTCTCTCTCTCTCTCTCTCTCTATATATATATAATATATATATATATATATATATATATATATATATATATATATATATATATATATATATATATATATATATATATATATATATATATATATATATATATATATATATATATGTTATTGTTAAAAAAAAAAATTGAAAAGTGAGTGCATCATTGTAACAGATCTTTTTCATCAAAAATTGGCAAAGCTGAGAAAATTAAAACCATTTTACTATTCAAGAAAGCATCTTCAGGTGTCAAAAATTAAAACGGGCCTACAACGTAGTGAAACGGTTTCACTACGTTGTAGGCCCCGTTCTAGCCCCGACACCTGAAAAAATATTGAATAAAAAATGGTTTGAAACTGGCTTTGATGAAAAGATCTTATTTAATCATTTCAATTAACAATACTATATAATATATATATATAATATATATATATATATATATATATATATATATATATATATATATATATATATATAGCAATAATAATAAAAATATATATATATATATATTTATATAATATATATAATATATATAGAGAGAGAGAGAGAGAGAAGATAATGATAATGTTTTCACTGAAAACATTATCATTGCATTTTTTAATGAATATTTTAAGGATAATTAAAATTGTGAATATCACCCAAATATTTGACACAATCTCAATACTCTTAAAGTCATTAAATTGATTCCATTGTAAAAAAAAAAATAAAAATAAAAGAAAAAAAATTTCATGACTGCTGCT
This sequence comes from Trachelipus rathkii, assembly GCA_015478945.1. Classification (NCBI taxonomy): domain Eukaryota; kingdom Metazoa; phylum Arthropoda; class Malacostraca; order Isopoda; family Trachelipodidae; genus Trachelipus; species Trachelipus rathkii. Next base: position 23,259 of record JABUQX010056052.1, read on the forward strand.
TTCTGGCATCATTTCCTTTGTTTACATTTTTCGTAAGAATAGAATTTTTCGGTAAGACAGCGAAAAAGCAATCTTACGGAATTTGTCAAAAATTCTTACGTTTGGTGAGAATATTCTCAAAATTTTTACTTAAAATTTGACAAAACGAACGATTTTTTTGAGAACGTTCTTATTTTTCGTAAGAATTCGTAAGAATATTGCCAAAACGAAAACGGCTTATGTTAGAAATTTATGTAAGAAAAAAAATCATATATATATATATATATATATATATATATATATATATATATATATTAATATATATATATATATATATATATATATATATATATATAATATATATATATATATATATATATATATATATATATATATATATATATATATATATATATATATATATATATATATATATATATATATAATATAATATTTAATTAAATTAATCTTCTTAGAAGATCAGATTTTTTAAATTTTGCACACGCTAAATTCATTTCCTTTTATTGTCAATGATATTAAAAGCTTCAGTTTCAAAGAAATCCTCTTTTCTACAATGGAGACTTCCAACACTTTGACAAATTGCTTGGTTTTATTAACAACCAGGGATTGTGTAATAATCTTTGTGAGGAAGTTAAAAATAAACCTATTTCAAGTAACATTTGGTCTAAATACAAGAATTATTTGTGAAGCTGTGTATTTCAATAACTTTCGATACAAGGTTGCTTGTGGTGGATCATTTAGAGGACATCTTGTATAATGACACAATTAATTTTATTAGCTGAAAAATTTAAACTACAGGTTCCTTATTATTTCACTAGTGAATGCAAAACATCCTGAAATATTTAAAGAGAAAAACCGAAGATTTAGATCAGAAAACCAAAGACCCAATCGACTGCATAGAACAAAAATATATTGTATCTGGAAAGGTTATTCCATAGATCATCATATATTATTTTATTAAAAAAAGGACTCAGGGCGCTTCCTTGAAGGACTCCACATTCCTATTCAACAGTTCTTGATGTGGTTTGATTCAGTTGAACTTGTAGTTTCCTATTTTGCTATTTGAAAGGATTAGAGGGAAAACTAATTTTAATTCGCTTCTAGAAAACCACATGCTAGATTGTTTATTTTTAGTATTATTTTTTTTATTTAAACTTTTACATGTAGCTAATACCTAAACTCACGTTTCCCTTTGGAATTTAAATGTTTTAAAAATAATGTTTATAATTTTTATTGTATCTTTATATTTATTATATGCAGAAAAATATCCAATACAATAATTTAATATATATACTTTTATTATTACAAAAGATTATGTAATAACTTGGATCTGAACTTGAGTTTGGACTCTGATCTGGATAAAATCTGGGCTCAGACTCGTACTCGACTATAAAAAATGGACTCTGTATAGCATAAGTTTTTACTTTAGCAGTCCCCCCAAAAAAACTACTTATTGCAAAATATTTTTGAACAGAATAGTAATTGTAGTGGAAACATCGTTGTGAAAAGTGAGATTGAAGTAAATGATGGACTTGTGGATTTTGTGGAAGAGGAAGAAGACATATCGAATGATGAAAAACTTTTGGAGCAAATTTCTGAACTAGACGAAAATCAGGTATGAATAAAGAAGTGAAAGATAATTATCTATAAATTTAATGAATTATATTGTTAACAGTTTATTTTTTGCTATGTTTTTGATTTTATTAGCCTGGTAGAGGTGGTTTATAAAAAAAATTCAAAATTTTTTTTTCAATAATATATTGTTTTCAAAATCTTTATTTTTTATTTCTTTCTTTTATTATCCTCCCATTTTTTCCCACTAGATGTGGGGTTGTGGTGCGTTGACGTAAGTCGAAAGGAAAGCCCTCCGTACCCCTTAAGTGAGAGCTTATCGTAGTAAAAAAAATCCACCCTAGGACTTCACAACACTGCGATGAACCCTCACTGTGGTATCTCGTCAATGTGGGGTTCATCCCCTGGGCCAACAGCATACCCCCTTCACAAAACCCCGCCATTCACTTCGTACCTTTCTTCTCACCTAGAGCTGCCAAACTCGCATTCCTTTCCTTCAGACATTCCTTTACAGTCTCATCCACTTTTTCTTTGGTCTCTTAGCAGGTCATTTCCCAGCACACTCACCATTATAAATCCGCTTGACCAACCAACTAGCATCCATTTTTTTTCCATATGACCAAACCATCTTAATACATACTCGTTTATTCTATCATTTAAGTCTTTCTTCACACCACACAACTCCCTAATGCATTCGTTCCTCATTTTATCAAATCTTCCCACACCTAACACGCCCCTATGGTTATCCATCTGAATAGATTGTACCTTAAATCTATACCTCTTATTCCTCATTCCAGTGTATCATATATATATATATATATATATATATATATATATTATATATATACTATTACTATATGATTACTATAATTATAATACTATATATAATTATATATCTATATATATTATTATATATAAGTATAATATATATATATATATATATACTATATATAATTAAAATACTATATCTATATATATTCTTTTCTATTCTTTCTTTAATCTTCTATTTTAAAAACTCGCGCGACGGGCATCGGCATCGGAAAAGAAAAGCAGTAGAAAGAACATGACACACAGCGAGAAGAAAGCCACCTTACCGCCCTGCATAACACTTATATTAGTGAACTCATCGCAGTCAGAAAATCCACCCTAAAGCTTCATGGGACAGCGATGGACGCCTACTATTGATTAGATCGTCATGTAGGGTGTCATCTTGCACAGGTGCGGCCAAACATACCCCTCTACAATCCCCCGCATTCAACTCCTGTTATACACTTTCTTCTCGCCTCTACAAACTTTCAATTTTCTCCTTCAGACATTCGTTACCGACTAATCCATTTCTCTTCGGTCCCAACCGGTCGGTTCCCTACACACTCTCCACTATACATCCGCTTAACCAACCCGACTATAATCCAATCTTGCAATGTGTAACCAACCATTCACATTCATTGAATTATTGCTCTCATTTACCCCTTTCCTTCACACCCACACATCCACTATCTCTAAATACGCTCATACTGCATTATTAAATTTCTTCTCACAGAACCTTTAGCATGGCTCCTAGAGCAAATTGTCCATCTGAACACATTGAAACTTTTAGATCTATATTCTTATTCCAGACAATAGTCTCATTACTATACAATAAACAGGTAACAACATACCTTCTATTGTAGGACTTACTAGGCGGCACTCAACGACTTAGTCGGTCTTACATTCACCAAGCGATGTTAATTGCACAGCACTTCCTACCGTTCACAATACTACTTACACTCTGCCATCGTCGTTCCCTTCTCATCCACATATACCTAAAATATTTAAACTCAGTCAGACCGTTGTTCCAGCTGCTCACCATGTGCTAAACTGAACTTCACTAGCTGGAGAGTGTCCCCCTTCACCACAGAACATAACTTAATTTATCACGTTTTATCTCTTCAACCCCTCCCTTTGTACAACCTGCCAAATTCTCTACCAATCTCATCAACTGCTCTTTCAGATTCGCCCACAACAGAAGACCAAAATCATCCCGTCATATAATAGCGTAGGCACCCTCCATCATCTAAAAATTCTCGCACCATTCTATCACCATTCTGCCATCTCCACATCGAATTCCTTTCATAACCCCATCATATACAAATATAAATTAAACCAAGGAGACATAACAACCAGACCCTGTCCTTTACTTGCTATTAATCTAAAACTCATCAACCCATTGGACACCCATTTAATTCATACACACGACTTGCACTATGTTCATACATACTTTTGATTCCATTCAGCAACCTACCACACCAACCCGATATATCACTAACACCTGCACACAGAGCCCATAACGCTTCCTATTAACTCTATCAAGTTACGCAGATGCAAGTGCATAAACCTAAATACAATTTATTCTTCTTGCTCCCTTAACTTGAAAAGATCATTTTGTTTTCAATGTAAAGATTCGATCACACTCCTAACACACTCTAAACGCACCTTGTTCTTTCACCAATCAGTCAGTCTTACAGTCACTCGACGCACTCTTTCGATTTAAATACCAGAATACCAGCACATTCCTTCCCTACAACACTCAGTAACCTTATTCCCCCTATCATTTTTACAGTTCCCTTTTCTCCCTACCCTTATAATAAGGGTGTATTACTGCTCTTCTACAATCCCTTGGAACTACTACTCTCTCTCTCTCTCTCTCTTTCTCTCCCTCTCTCGCTCTTCTCTCTCTCTTTCTCTCTCTCGTCTCCTCTCTCTCTCTCTCATCTCTCTCTCTCTCTTCGTCATCTCTTCTCTCTCTCTCTTCTTCTCTCTCTCTCGCTCTCTCGTTCTCTCTTCTCTTCTATCATCTCTCTCTCTCTTTTCATCGTCTCTCTCTCTCTCTCTCCTCTCTTTTTCTCTCTCGTCTCTCTTCTCTTCTCTCCTCTTCTTTTCTCTCTCTCTGTCTCTCTCCTCTTTCTCTCTCTCTCGTCCTCTCGTCTCCGTTTCCGTTTTTCTCTTCTGTTGTAGTAGCATTTTGTGTTTCCTGTTCTGTTTGTCAGGGGTTGTTGTTGCTTTGTTGTTTTTTTTGTCTTGTGTTGTGTGTTTAGGTTTTCAGGGTGTCGTTGGTGTTCGGGTCCTCGGGGCTGTGTTGGGCCGTTTGTTTGCGGGGTTCTGCGATGATCGGCTTCTTCTTATTTGTCTTTTTATCTCTTGGGTTCTCCTTCTTCCTCTCTACCTCCTCTCTCCCTTCTCTCTCCCTTCCGTCTTCTGTCCTCATTATGTCTCGTGCTGTCTCTCTACCTCTTCTCCGCTTCCTGCAGAGGTCTTCCTTCTCATTGTTCCCGCTCTTCCCTTCTGTCGCCCTCTTCCTGCCCCCGCTCCCGAGGCGCCATACTGGCTGCTCAGGCGCCTCGTTCTCTCAGCCTCTCCTCGTTCACTCCTGTCTCAACCTTCTCTCTCTCTTCTCCACATTTCTCTCCTCTCCTCTCCTCTCTTCTCTTCTATTCTTCTCTCTCTCTGCTCATCTCTCTCTCTTCTTCTCTCTCTCTCTCTCTTCTCTCTCTCCTCCTCTTTATCTCTTCATTCTCTCTCTCCTCTCTCTCTCTCTGCTCTCTCTCTCTCTCTCTGTCTCTCTCTCTTTTCTCCATCTCTTTCTCTCTCATCTCTCGTTCTCTCTCTCTCCTCCTCTCTCTCCTCTCTCTTCTCTCTTCTCTCTGTATATAATATACTATATATATTATATATCAATATATATATAGTTATATTATTATATGTTTATATATTATATATATTCTATATATATTATATAGTATAATATAATAGTATAATATATTATATATATATATTATTGCCTGGATTTCTTATGTCGGGGGGGATCCCACTTGCTCAGTTTGCTGCTCCAATTTCCTCATCACAGTCGTTTCACAATTTTAGTAGCTTGCGTGGCCATCATCGACCTTAGTAAAGCAAGTTTTTTCCAGCTGATAGCTTGCCTACTATACCTCTTAGCATGTTCAGGCACATTTTTCCAATCCATCCCTTCTCATTTCGTAAGTATCGCGTTTTTTTGCTTATTCCTCATTGGACACTGCAAACATCTTGTATAGATCTTAACTAACGATCTCAGCCTTGTTTTTTTCGTTCGTTAGCGGAACTTTCCACCCCAGTTCGTCTAGTTTTCTATAACCACTGTATACAGCATTTCTTTTGTGTGCTGTGGAGGTCCCTTTACATTCTTTTTCTCACTCAAAAAAAAAAGAAAAAGAAAATAAATAATAAATATATATATATAAATAATTATTTTAAATAATATATTATATATATATATATATATATATATTAATATATATATATATAATATATATATATATATATATATATTTATATATATATATATATATTATATATATATACCTATATATATATATTATATACTTACTATATATTATGTTTAACTTGGTGTTGTTGTATGTGTCTTGGAATTTTCTATACACACTCTCCTCTCTTTTGAATCTGAAATATATATTTAAGTGAATTAATGTTAACCGACCCCGCATCGAATTTTTTTTTCTTCTCAGGAAAAGAGACTCGTAAATTTTGATAATTCAATTATTGGGAAATGATAGTAATTGGGTGAGTTTCAACTATTAAACTTTTTTTTTTTTATTTCTATCTTTTTCCAAAGTTTTTTATTTTTTTTGCAATTATTAAATTTTCATTTTATATACATTTGAAATAGCCCACCTCTCTTTATTTTTGTTTTTGTTTCGAACAGAAATCATTAAACGAATGCTGGGCAAGGAAGAAAAACACAAAAAGTTCCAAAGCGGAAAAGGATTTTTCAAAAGCATTTTTCTCAAACTCATTTGCTCAGCTTAAAAATAAAGTAACAAAAATATTGTTTTAAAACATTTTTTGAGATTATTCGGTAAATTTTAAAATTTTTAAGGTAATTGAAAGAGTTGAAAAAAATCAATCTTACTTGTTTGCATAATTAGAAAGTTTCAAAATGTGCTATCTGTAATTATGAACAGCATTCGGTCAAAGAACAGCTTAAGCTCTCCATCTGCTAATTCACAGCAATATTAAGTTATATGTTTAAATGTTCTGAGTGCGGCTATGAATGTAATCAGCCAAAAGGAAAAACCTTAAAACAAAAAAAACACCCACACATGCTTAAAATGACATAAATGTTCCTGAGTGCTGCGGGCTTAATGATTGTAAGGCCGGAAAGAATCAACGAAATAGACACACAACTGGCTTACCGCATCGGCGCGGGCCCCCAAATATGAATATAAGGTTATTTAAATGTTTCTGGTGCGCTATGAGTTGTAACCTCCAGCGAGAAAGAACACTTAAATAACAACATTGTTTGCATCAAAATTTAACAATTACGTTACTTTCCAGTGAACCATTGCATTTTTTTTAAATAAAAGCAAACCTACAAAAGACACCGATGCTTCCTGCATCAAAAATAAAAAAATATATTTTAAATGTTCTGCGTGTGTATATGTGTAAATTAAGAAAAAGAGAAACACCTAAAAAGACCACCATGCTTAACGCAACCAAAATGTACACACAATTCTATTTCAAAATGTTCCCGATTTTGCGCCTACTGAGGTGTCAAAAACATCGGAAAAGAAACTAAAAAGCCAAATGCTCAACGCAATCCAACTAATACAAATTAATTCTAATGCTCTGAATTTGTGCGGTTCATGGGTGTAATGACGAAAGGACCAAGCTAAAACATCAAAACACAACTATGCTTACGCACAAAATATAAAATTTTTAAATGCTCTGATGGTGACTATCTGAGTCAATATGGAAAGAAAGTTAAACAATGACCCTATAGGTTATCGCATCAAAATTAAATATTATTAAAATTGTTCCCGAGTCTGTGCTAATGGAAGTCGAAACAGGAAGAATACTAAAACACACAATGCTTACCACAATCAAAATTCACAAATCTATTTAATTATGTTCTGATTGTGGGCTATTGAGTGTAAAATCTGCGAAACGCACACATACCTAAAGAGACACAGCTTACGCATCCTCAAAATATAGAATTTCTAATAATGTTAGGAGTGGGGTTATGACGTGTACATCCATAAAAGGAAAACTTAAATCTTAATCTTTTTCTTAAGCATCAAATATATAAAATTTATTTAAATGCTCCTCCTATAAAGAAATAGTTACATAGAAAGCTTAAAAAAAAGACACATGCTAACGCATCAAATATAGACAATTCCTCACACATAGGGCCTAGGTTCAAAGGTACTACAAAAGATCCGAAAATCCTTTAAACCTTAGGTTGAGGTTTGGAAAAATCTGATAAAGAATAAACCTCATGATACAGAAAAAAATTAAAAATTTGAGTATGTAAATTTTTTCTGAGGTGTCTAGTATTGTATTAAATAAAGTAAGCATTAAAGATCAACACAATGCTTTAACAGTCATAATCTTCCCGTGAGTTACTGGTTTTAGGTGTGGGGGTTCTACCACAATAGATTTTGTCGCGATATAGTGGCTTTTCCCTGTCACAAATGGAAACAGGGGAATCGATTCCGTTGCATCAGTGTTAGATGGAGCAAACAAAGTAGCGAAACTGGGGATAGGTGGGATCAGTTGACTAATATCTTAGTACATAAACTGTCTAATCTAGCGTGGCACGGATTAACGCTGCTTGGGTGTATCCTGCGGGTGTATGGAAGTTGAATAATATATTAATTAAAAATTTTCCTTTGCTTAGGTTTGATTTTGGTCTCTAACTATAGAACTTGATATATATACAGAGATATTGTGAGAGCTATCTGTAATAATAAATGAAAAAGTGTAATAAATGTAGAAGTCGGTTCGGCTTCTCACAGTCTAAATGTTATGTTTTAATAGAAAGCCCTCTTTCCTGAATTCCAAAATTTCTATCGTTCAGTAATACTTCAATACTCTACTTTTACCCTATAGTTTCAATATCCTTATCAACACCAAAAAGGGCTTGAATGGGACCAATTATCGTTTCCCAACACAAACTCAATAATGGTCTACTTTTCAATTCCAAACGGACAACACATATGTATCATTAACATACCTCTATATATATTCACGAAAACTTCACCGTCTCTCAACTCTGACACACCTCCCTCGTCAGTGAATTTTCTGGCCGACTGCGTCGCGGGGTGTGTTTATGGCAGTTCATAGGTTGAGAGCGTGCTTCTCCATCAGTTGGGGTATTACACATATTCCTCCGATTCAGAAGTGCCTTTTCAAAGACGTTGCTTTGAACTCCGGTCTTCGAGAAATCCTTCGACACTCTTACATTCAGAGCTCCTCCTGCTCGTTGCGTGTGTCAGAGGACAAATGTTACATTTCTGTTGGGGTCCTTCTCATGTGGGTGTTCGCTCGGGGAATCGATGGCGGGCCGACGGGAAGCAACATGCAGCGAACAGAGGGTACTGCGAAATGAACAATACCTTCCTCCTGATCTGCGACTTGGAGGGCCATCCCTGCTTCTGATTTTTATTTAAGTATATTTATCGTGCGGTTTCTTTCTACTGGGCAGGATCATTTGGTCGGAGGATAATTGGGCCAAGTTAACGTTTCAGTCAAGCCCCCTCATTGGCCATCTGGGTTCCTCTTCTTTGAGGAGAAGGTGCGCTTTTTAGGAGGGTTGGTCTGGGTTTGATTCGAAGAATTAGGACATACCAATTTTCAACTCATGTTTAAATCATAACCGCAGATGATGGAAGGACCATCTTTCTCCGGTTTGGCTGCTACGAGTTGCCGCCCTTTTCAATCTTTCATGTGTTTATGTGCTGAGATGCTCTTCTGCTTTTCCGACGGCCAGGTCTTCCATTTGCTTTCAATACATGGTTCCTGTCCAGCAATGCCTGCAACGTATCCGGTCTGAATTCTCTCATTTTAGATAGAAGTTGACAGGCATTTTTTGCCTTTCCTGGTGATTTAATAACATCCCTATAAGATTTAATTTCTCCTCAAGCGCATTTTTTTTTTAAGTGTCGTTTTGCTAGGGACTGTATAGCCGCATGACCTGTTGTGCTGTGGGTAGTCCAGTAACATAACTAAAAAAAAAAAAAACATACCCTAGTTTAAGAAAAGAATATGAAAATATTATCGAGAAATGAGGACAAAAAAATGGAAAAAAGAGGAAACACTTAAATCAGTAAACGGTCAAAGCTTGAACGAATCATTCTCCTACATTTTACTCTATGTAACATCAAGGAGGATAAAAAGGAGAAGAAAAAGGAAAAAAAGTTAACAAAGCTGAAAAGAAAAAGAAAACCATTCTATTATAGTTTTTTCTCTCCTCTCCCTTTTTACCTTAGTAGTTACTCTTTTGTTTATTCTTTTACAATGCAGATTGTGAGGACCTTTGCCACTTATTTGATCCACCATTCAAGCTTTTTCGAACTCTTCTTCTCTTCATCATCTACTTGAAACCAGTTTTATTCTATTCTCTCAGCACATTTACTCACACTTGTGTCGAAGCTAGTACGCAATTGGTCGGGACAGGGTAAAAAAAATGATCGGACATTAAAAAAAAAAAAAAAAAAACTAACAAGGAAACAAAACACCTTAACGGTTGCGGGAGGCTGTAAAGGAAATTTTTTTTTTGATGTGTCGCATTTTGGACAGTCCCTTAGTGTCATCGAATATATGCATTATTTCTAAGCGTTCTCTAGTCGTGTACAGTAAAACATCACAACTATTCACCCCCTATAATCTTCATTCCAACATCTTTCGAAACGTTTTTTTTTTTGGGAACGTGGATTGGCCTAGTGGATATTCGAGAGCCGGTACTGTTAATCTCAAGCGAGCGCGGAGTCAGTGTTCGAAATCCAGCTGATGGAGAGTAAAATTCTTTGACTCATTCAATTATGAGTCCCCTTGAATAAAAGCAGATTGGCTTCTAGCCCGTCGATGGTGGATTTTTTGCAACTCCTTCTCATACAATCTTTGACTTCCAGGCAATCCGAGATGAAAATATTTCCTTTTTATATTAACTATATCTTTTAAAGCAAACAATATAACCGCCCACTTGCGGACTTATTTGAATTGACTTCTCATTCCAGTAAGAAGCATTCATTTATGCACTCCACCATGAACTACCGAATTTAACGTACTCGACAAAAAATATTCCCAATATTTATGTCACTTTACAACCTTAATCACATATTATAAAGTTTCTCATTTCTTCGCACCTCTCCTCCTTTAAGAACCTACTTCTATCACACATTATAACACATCCGGCCTCGTTTGTCCACTCACCCAATTCATTTGTCCTAACAAAGACCTATACACAGTTAATTCCTTCTTTTCCATTTCTCTATCACCATAAAAAATCCTTTTTGTCGGGAAAACTTATACTCTCCATACATTTATCCTGTTCCATCCAAACACCATTTTTTGTTCATGAATATTTGCACTGATATATTTAAACCCTTGTACATCTTCGTTCTTATTTCAAGTTTTTCTTTCATATCTTTAATACCGTGTCCATAAACCTTTTAGAACCGCCAAAACAAAAAGCATCATCATGGGTACAAAATCCCTTCCAAGTGACTACTATTCTTCCATATAAACAACGCAGGTTCAAGCTTTTCGCACCTCCCAGTTCAACTATCACCGCCATCACTTTCTCATACTAAACTCATGCAGCATCTTTCAACCCATACACCGTCTTTTTTAACTCGCAGATGTATCCTTTTTCTTTCGGAAAAGTCGCATTACACACGCCTTTTAATTTTATCTCCTTTCAAATACGCTAATTTACACTCCCATCCTTCCCTTTTTATAACACTTAAGCACAACCCTAATACCTCATCAGAACAAGTAGGCGCCTCCGTTATTAAATCTTCGCCTTCTTCAAAACGTCTCGCAACCAACCTTGCCTTACACACTTAAACACCATTTTTTCTGTAACAACCGACATAAGAGATATTCTTTTCTTTAACTTCTATCCTTAACCTTCCGAAACACATCATTCGCTTCCCAATTATCAATTTCTTTCAATTTTGCTTTTAGCACTTTTTCATCATCCCAATTACCTACCAGCCATATCTCATCTTGATCACCTATACATTCTATGTCCTTATAATCACGAAAATCAATCCAACTGCACTCCCCCTCTACCTGCATTTTGAATATTATAAGAGTCACTCTGCTTTATACTTGTAGCCTTACCAGCTCTACTGAGCACCTTCACATCAATACTCTCATTGCTCTCTTTATTACCACATCTATACCTTTACCCTATCTGAATTGTTTCTTTCATATCCGCAGGCACCTCCTATAGTTCCTCTTGAGTGGGTTTCTCTTTCTCCACTATCTCAACTTCAATAAATTCATCCTCATTTTCAAATCCTACACTTTCATTATCTCTTGTATCACCATGTTGTTCACCATTCTCTCCACTCTTCCCATTCCCATAATCTACTTCATTTATAATATTCCCAGTTGAAACCCCTACTAACCTTGTAATATGCACCCTAGCTACCTCCCTTAAAGTACCTACATGTTTAACTATCACAGTCTTCCTATCCCTTCCTATCACTTTCGCAGGTCCTCTCCACTCTTTATCAATTTCTCCCATATTCTCACCCGGTTCAACTAACTTTAATTTAAATTCCCTTATCTGGCCCTTCATAGCCCTTTTTATTTTGTCATTTCCCTCTTGTTGAATGTGTATTAATCTGCTAGTTTTAATACCCTCCAAATGTCTTTAAAATCTC
>JABUQX010056053.1:0-20000 GCA_015478945.1 Trachelipus rathkii
AATCTGCTGTTGATTACTCTTGTGACCGCCTTATACACGCTGTAAAATTGAAGCACGAGGGGGGAGGGTAGGGGAAAGGTTGCGATCAGGAAAGACAGCAGATGCGCCACACTGTTCCCGGTTTTAGAGCCATCAGTAAATACTGGGGTGAACTTATCATGAACTGTGGAATGAGACAAGAATGATGCCCTTAACAGGGCAGCAGAATGGCTTGATTTGGAGAAGAGGTCAGAGCCAAGCAAATGGTGGCAGAGCGGGGAACAACCAAGGTGTGTAATCCTTCATCGGGTATGAAGAAAAGGCGCACCTTTTGTAAGGGAATATTAAGGAAATTAGGATGTTATGAGACCGTGTCTCGCACATGGCCAGTAATTAGGGTTCTGAGGCACCTCCTGCAGAATCGGTGTCAGGCAGACGGTATTGGGGTTTGAAAACGAAGGTAACTTGTACACATGATGTATCCTCTTCGAAGAGAGAGTGGCATCACCTTGGCTTCAACTTCAAGGCTTACCCGAGGGACGATCGGAAGGCTCCAGTGGAGATACGATCGCCTCGTTTTGTATCGGATCCAACAGATGCAGGTTGAGTAGGGGAGGCCTGACCAAATATAACACAGCAATAGCCATTTTAGCTTCGATCGAACTAGGGGGATATATAGACGTAAAAGGGAACTTGCGGTCACCACCAAGATTTTGAGGCGAGATTACGTAACAGGTCAAGACGCGATGACAAGTTGTTTTTTAGGTATTTATTTGTATCGCGGTGCTTATAATGTTAAGTGGTCGTCCTAGGATGAAATCCTAAGAAAATTTGACCTGTGAAGTACAGGAATGGGCGAAACCATATAAGGTTAGGTTCGCTGGGAAGAGGTGGCAAGTCTTTCGATCCCTTTTTCTTAAAAAGCACTGCTGAGCTTTTGGTGGGAGAAAAATGGAAGCCATGGGAAGTTTAACCCATTGTGAAATATTCTAATAGCTATTGAAGTTGTCCTGTTCGAGACAAAGGCAGCTTGGCACCAGGCTATATATAACACAAGTTTCATCAACATATGAGAGAAAAATTGACCGTCGCTGGATAGAATGTAACAATGTTCATTAAATCAACGCAGCAAATAGTAAGTATCACTTATGAACACTACCCTGCGGAACGCCTTCATCCAGAGTAAAGTGGCGTGGACAGAAATATGAAAGCACCGAACTTGGAATGGATCTGTTTGAAACAAGACATTTAATTGGAAAGGAGGGAGTTGTCCCGCGGAACCGAGCGAATGGCAGTTTTAAGGAGAACCCAAGTTCTCCACGTTGTGTCTTATGCTTTTTCAAGGTCAAAGAAAACACCAAAAGAACCATCCCACCAGTTGAGAGGCTTCCCGGATGTCTGGTCTAGTTTTACCAAAGGGGTCCACAGTTGAACGATTTCTGCGAAAGCCAAACTGGAAGTTTTGAAAAAGCTTGGCGACTCTCCAGAACATGGAGAAAGCGGCCTTGAAACCAATTTTTTCTCCATTAATTTACAGGTATGGCAGGTCAGTGAGATTGGTCTTTGGTTCTCCACCAACTTTTGATCTTTCCCAGGTTTGGGGGATAGGAATACAAAAGCTGTAGTCCAAATAGATTTAAAAAGGGATTCGATCCAGATTCTGTTATATAGGATCCAGAAACAGATTGCTGATTTTAACCTGTAAATGACGGGGCATGATGTACGAATCATGTCTGGACCAAGAGCACCGTCATTGGCTACTCGCCAGTGCAGTTTGATACTCTGGCAAGTGTAAAAAGACGGTTGTAGGAATGATCTTCCCTTTCGCTGTTTGAAAGGTTCTGGCAGTGCTGTGTCAGTTCTCAGTTTTTTGAAAGGGCTTTCTGTTATAGCGGGATGAACTCGAATGGTTAGCAAAGCTATAACCTAAACGCATCCTGCTACCACCGCGGAGCGGAGATGTATCAGCTATATCAAGCCATAACGGGGACTGTGGGTGAGGCGAGTTATTGGGAGCGACGAATACTTTTCTAGTGGTAACTTTCCCCACTAAAAGGGAAGGGGGAGTTGTGGATTGACAGTCGATCTGTAAGTTCCCGAAAATATTGTTTACGCGTTGAACGATTAACTTCGCTCGAGATCTCGCTGCGGTCTTAGCACTTCTTTATAAAATCAATCAGTTCTGGGGTGGTGCGGGTCTTTTTTTATTCAGTCCTGTTAGGTTTTCTTCTCCTCCTGTAGAATTGAAACGTACTCTTGGGCACCACACACCAAGGGGTTGCCGACGCCTACCTAAGGAAGACTGCGGGATGCAAGCTCCCGCTGCAGAGATGATAACTTGCTGGAAGGAGAAAAGGCATCATCAACAGTCGGAAATCGTTTATTGACAAGTGAAGAAAGAGGGATAGACTGTGGCCTGATAAAAAAATGAGCCCACTCCGCTCCGTCAGTAACGCCAAGGCTGGAGTTGGGTTTTTGCATTGGCTTGGAACAAGCTCATTTAAAGCTATTGGGTAATGATCACTGCCGAATAAATAATCAAAGCGGGACCAGGTAAAACGATCCATAAGGGAATGGGAGCAAAAGAAAATATCAATACAAGAAGATGTGTGTGTATCTAAACGTTCATAGGTAGGGAGTCCTGTGTTAAGGCATCCTAGGGAAAAGGGGGTTAGGAGATCTAATAAGATCTTGGACTTAGATGAAGTGACAGAGTCCCCCCATAAGGGGTGGCGGAGGTTGAAGTCACCTAGTATAACAACCGGAGCAGGGAGCTGTTTAAAAAGATCAGCTAAGTCGACCTTAGTAAATTCACTACTTGGAGCCAAGTAGATTGAACATATAGTAAGGTCGGTGGACAAGTGAATTCGTGCTGCTACTGCATGAAGTTTGGTTTGGGGAGGGACTGGGGAATAGGGGACAGATTTATGAATGAGTATTCCTGCCCCTCCCCTATCATTGTCACTCTTTCTATAGAAGTTAACGGCGATTTATATCCCGACGGTTGAAAGAAGTCACGATGACATAATCGAAGTTCCTGCAAACACATACACTTTGGTGTACATATGTTTATTTGTTGAACAAGTTCTTCGAAAAATTAGAAGTAATAGCCACGACATATTCCATTGAAGGAATGTAGCCATAGTGAGTAATGAATATTATGATGGTGTTCCCTATTAAGAGAACAATTGGTACTCTATGGTGAACTGGGAGAAAAAGGTGAGGTGGGTAAAAAATTCAGATTGAGCAGGGAAGATTTGAGTACGTGGGTCCTCGCCGTGAGAAAGGGAGAACCAAAACACTGGGGGAGAGGTGTAGTCATAAACACAGAGATTTATGTTAATGTTGTATGAACATATTTTTTTGGGAGGAGTTTTCAGATGTGTTTTTGGTGAAAGAGCTTCACCCATGAATGGCGAGATAATAAGTTGAATTCAACCAAATCAAACTTGTTATGTGGGTTTGGTAGGTTAATAGAAGAATTCGTATTGCTCATATTTATTAGTGAGATCAGTATCAAGAACCGCTTGGCAAAGCAGATTCAAGAAATAGTGAGAAGGGGCAGAGAGTGGCTTTCACATGGAAATGGGAAGGAAGGTGTAACCCGAAATGGTATTGTCTTTTTGAGAATGTATTGGGGTTTACGACATCGATTTCCCATATGGGATATCGATGAACTTGGCAAGGTCTGATATCTGGAGAATTCTTTCCAAGTACTTCATCAATAACGGGGTAATCTCTGGAAATTGGGTAGTTTGATTGGAGACTGGGGACGTGGGTTCATCTTCATTATGTCGCTTCCATTTAGACACCACTGAACGTTATATAGGTAGCGTTGCGATTCGTTTATGTGTTGAAACATGTTTTTTCCATTTCACAACTTTTACTCTCTGATAGTGCAATGAAGCTTATTAGAAAAGAGAATGGGTCTATCGTCATCGAGCTCCTTTGGAGCTGTTATCCAATTCATCTTCTTAGGCGTATCTAAAATATAATCCTCTTATTGAGAGTGGCCGTGTTATAAAGGTAAAACTCTTCGGTGGGAAAGAGTTTATATGATGAAGTCTCAGAGAAACTAAAAACTGTCTTGTTCATGACTATTAGTATTGATTTGTTGGTTGAGTTTGTTTCTATTAGTTGGGTGTTTTTGGGTACATATCTATTAAAATGCCTTTTGCTATTTTGTTTCATATAGTATATGACTTTTATGGTCGAGGTCGCTTCCTGATGTTGCATTTTTTTTTTTACATCTGAGTGTTACTGTGTTTTGTTTATAGATATTTCGGTTTTGCTTCTATTATTTTTTAATATATTAATCTATTAACTTGCGAATGATTCTTTTCTGTGTGTTTTAAATCATCTTTAACCAGGGTTTAGTAATGGTGGGAGGCGATTTACGGGACAAAGAGACCGTCCTCTTGCATAAGTTTGGTGACCCAAATTGTTGAGTATGGGACAGTGTGCCTTGGCAGGAAGTGTTTTCCAAAATTTTGTAATTGGATGAGCTTAAGCTTAGGTACTTTCATTGGGTAAGCCTTTGTTGAGAGATTATATGCTTCAGGATAAGGGCTTGTTGGATGGCTTCTTTGACGGGAGATTCAATCAAGGCTTGCTGTTTTGTGCTTTTTGAGAAAGTTGTAAGTTGTGAGCAGTACAGGTGTTAGATCTGGATATGTCAGTATAGCTTTGCCTTAGTTTCATACTCGGTAATAATAATGCGAGAGGAGTCTCTATGTTTAGATGGGGATTTGTGTTGGCGGATTAACACGTGGAGGTATTTTGTGTGTTATCTATGATTACTTCTATGATTTTATTGATTTTGTTGAATTATGTTGATCTATTTTTTTTACATTGAAGCGAGTGGGCGTAATATGCATTACTCTCCTGTCTCAATCCTTTATGTATATGGATTTGTAAAACATAAGCTTAAAACCTCCTGTAGCTGCTAATCTTACAGGTAAGACGGGCATTTTGAAAGAGGAAGCACTGTGGGGTCTTTTGCAGTTTCTGCAGTTAGGTGATTTTCACATGGAGTGGTCGAAATAAATTCCTCCCGCAGATTGCCTTAATTTATTATTCTTTCCTTTGCCACTATCAGTATTTTTCGGGGTGATTGACCAAACCGTTTGCTTTGAACAGTCACCGTCTGGGGTCGAGGGAATGAACTGTTGCGAACACAGTAACTTGTGTAACCCTAATTTTTACCTTTGGTAGGTTGGGATAAGGGGTTGTTTAATGGTCAGTAAAGTAAACGGCGGAGTTTGTGTTTTTGCAGGGTAGTCGTTCCCGGAGGAGGGGAAATCATATAAAATATGTGTTTGTATTTGTGAGACGTGAAGAAGATCTTCTCTGTTGGAGTTCTTCCAAAACGACAGCTGTGTCTTCGATCCTTGTCTTTGAATAGGAGCAATAAAAGTAGTGCCTTTAGATGGTATTCTTATATAGTCATCAGGAGTAAATAAGATAATATTAAGGAATCATCTCTCAAGTAGCCACGTTAGGATGACCAGAATTTGTGAAACTTTTGATATCTCGTGATTCAGCAGAAATTTTTAGCGAAAAGGAATGGATCCCCACATTCCATCAATGTGTAACTGTGGTGAGGGTCCTCCTTACTATCACTCCTACGACGGTGGCGCTTATTATCGAAATGCCCTAACTGATAAACGAATGGGCTTTGAGTTCTGCTAATAGTAGCAGTTTTTGAGGTAGCGGATCTGTCGGTATGTAAATTACATCGGATATGACATGTCTGCTGACAATTTCTCATGGAGGAGGTGCAAATGCATCTGATGGGAGTAAGCGAATGTAGAACGACCTTCGTTTACTGGGGGGCGCTACCTTTGCTGGATTGTCCCGGACCGTTTTGGTGCATTACTCTGATCAGAGTGTACGTGTTGCTGGAGTCGACGAATTTCAGATGTGTAATTTTTTTGCCAGAAGGCCCTCAGTGTGTGATGATAGTAAAAAGCATATTATTCATTAGGGTGTATTCGAGAACGTCAGAAGTAAGTATGTGTGACTTAGCGAATATAGCAGTAGGCTGGGTTGTTGTTTTGGGTAAGATTTGAGTTAATTTTAGTTCTGTGATTTAAGTTTTCTTAGACTCACCTTCTCCTGTAGATTTAAAACACGTTTATTGCTCGGTTCATGAGGTGCTTTTTCCAATAAGTGAAAACATTATTTTACTACTAAACTCGACTTTCTCCCATAGGATAACTAACAATTTTAAACAGTTGAATTGCAAATAGAATTGATTTATAAACGTATTATTATAACCCAGTGATGGGCCTGGAAAGGGGTATAATTTCAAATACGATTTGGTCACGAGATCCTTCATTCGTCCACAGCGTAAAGAGTCACAATCCCAATTGAGCCCACACACCACACACCGACGCCTCAGTTCCCCAAGGGAATAGGCGAGTGGAAATGTGGGCCTACTGCAGTATCCTCCCAGAAACTCATCGTTATCCATGGGACCCCACTCACGTTGTATCACCTACCATGGGATTCACCTAATAAGTCTTACTACGCAGGAAGAGAGTATGAGATTTACGAGCCAAGTGCAGAAACAGCCTCCTCAGTGGGTTAAACCAGAGATCAGGTATACCGCTAGCAATTTGCCAGCCGGTCAGAGGTGAGCGTCAAGAGTATGAACCTCGGTGTTTGTTGATACAGACTTGTACTCATCCACGGATGGAAGTGTGGGGGTACCTGAAAGTGAAAACCCCAGTGCAAGGAAGAGCAGCTTCGGATGGCCCAGGGGCTGTGATGGGAAAAGGGGGAGGGCAACCTTATTCAAAGATTAATTGAAATGGGACTTATGGGATGGGGAATTCAAAAAAATCCAGTTTTTTTCGCTCTAGGAACTTGCGAAGCGCCGCAGTATACCCCTCGCTGCCAACCATATCTCCAGTAGAGGCCCACCGCACCACGAGCTGCTGAGAGGGTAACTGGACAGCGGTTGCGGTATATTATATATCCTATCTAATTATCTGTATATATATAGTAATAATATATTACTATATTACTATAGCTATATTACTATAAAATTCAAAGTTCTGTATTTTCTTTTATTATTTCCTTTTGTATTTTCCAACGGATAAAAGTAATTAATATATTTATTATTATTATTTAATTATATTTCTATTTATCACTTTATTATTATATAAATATAATTAATAATCATATATTATATAAAATAAACTATATATATATATAATATATATATATAATTAATAATATATGAGTATAATATATTAATATATATAAACATATATATATATATATATATGAGTAATAATATATACTTAGTATAATAAAATTTATTTATTAATATGTAATATTATATATATTTAATAATAATATATATACTATATAGTTATATATATAATAATAAAGTATATAGATATAGAATAAAATAATAATAATATAATAAATATATTTATATATATATAGTATAATCATATATTATTAATATAATGTAATTAATATATATAGGAGAATATATATATATATATATATATCTATAAAAGTTTTTATATAATTATATTATATTATAGAATTATATTTATATTATATATAATTATTTTATTTATATATATTATTGTATTATATATTATATTATTTTTAATATATTTAATTATTTTATATATAATATATTATAATATATATATATATAATAATATATATATATATATATATATATTATAATATTATATATATTTATTATTATTTTATATTATTTTAATTAATAGTAATGCCTTAGTAAAATTAAATGGTCAAGAAAATCACTTGAGATTTAAGTATATATATATTATAAATAATAAACATAATTTTTATTCGGTAATTTCCTCGTAATTCTCACCACCTTCAAATTTACTAAGGCATTACTAGTATTTATTTTTAAATATTAATTAGAATCTTCCTTAATTTATATTACTTTTTATTATATATAATGTTATATTATATATATTTTTATATTATTTACACAAAACAGCGTAGTATTTTTATATAATATTCTAATATATATAAGTATATATAATATATATTATAAATATAATATATATATATATAATTTCGATTTTGGCAAAACTTAATTTACCACAAATCTTATATCACTCATAAAGAAAATGGTTTCACTGAGTACATACAGTTGGAGCTTCCATGACCCCCAGAAAAAGGACTCAATGACGCACTATTTTGGGGGTCATGACCTACAGTTTGGAACTGCTGTTAGGCAGTTTACTGAATGTTATGAAAAAGTTTGGAATTCTTACATAAGGAAGGACATTAATAAGCTAGGTTTACCTGAAGGATTACAGCTTTAAAAGTAAAAGATTTTAAATGAGCGAAACTGGGCATGCTTTTTTGTGGGATGATTTCTTAGAGAGAGTATGATAAAGGAACTTAATTTTTTTTTTTTTATCTCTTGATTATGATGAGGAGACTTATTTCTTTATACTAGGAAATTATAGAAGAATTAAAGATCAAATAGGAAAATCAAAAAGGAAATTTTGTCTGAATTTGAGAAATTTTTTTCAACAATCGATTAGTAAATTTTCTGGATTAGTTTGACTCAGGACAGGAGTAGTAATTACTCAGCTAGTAGTTTACTTACATCTTTTTGGAAGAGGTTTAATAAGTATATGAATGGTTTGGGAATTAAGTGAAAAAAATCTTACTTTTGTTCTTTATTGTAATCTCCTTTGTTTTTGTTCTTTAATATTTTGCTTATATTGATTTTAGATTTTGAGATGCTAGTCGTTATTTGGGGAATTATTCAGTAATACGGGACATCATTAAAAATATCAAAAGAGGTGACACTAAACAAAAGATTCTCAAATATGTTCGCATGATTTTAAAATGTAAATATTGATATTATTATTATTATTATTGATTATTAATTATTGATTATTGATTATTAATAGTTAGTTAGTTATTATTATTATTATTTTATTATTATTATTATTATTATTATGATTACTACTACTACTACTACTGACTACTGATCTACTCTCACTGGACTGGCTACACTACTACTCACTGACTCCTACTTACTAACTACTTACCTACTACTAACTTAAATTACATTCTTAATGATAATAATAATAATAAGTGAATAATAATAATAATACATAATGAATAAGAATAAATGAATTAATACTAATAATATTCTCTAGCAATATAAAAAATTTTTTTTGTTTCTCGGATATTTCGAAAGCCTTCATATGAAATCCACTTCTGCTTAGAAGGCAAAGATAAATAATTTATTCCTTCTAACTTGTTTTTGTTACCTTGACATCGCTGTTTTCTAACTTTTTTCTTTTACATTTTCAAAGAAAAGTTAATTTTTAAATGGAGCGACATAAATTTTATGTCGTTGAAGCGTTAGGATGCAAACTTAAGAGATACGAAATTAAAACTATACGAGATATGCTAAATGGCTTCAAGTATAGCCAATATAAGTTGAGGTGATTAGCTCATCCATGTGTATTTAATATATTTATATTATTTATCATGTAGTAGATGTGATGAGTCCTTATAAGCTCTGTTCCTTTGGCAGTATACTTTGACCATTATTAGGTGCATTCAGTTCTCAGTTTTGCGGAGTTCGGAGTCGGAGTCGAGTCGCGGAGTCGGTGGTAGTCGGTAGTTTTGTGAAGAGGGGGTGTAGTCGTGGAGGTCGGAGTCGGAGTTGCGGTTAAGTTTCAGAGAGGTCCGGAGAGCGAGTCGTATTCGGGAGTCGGTAATTGTTTCAATAGAGAAGGTCGGAGTCGATCGGTAGTCGGTAACGTTTTTCGCAGATAGAAGTTTGGGGAGTCGGAAAATTGTTTAGAACTGACAAAGTTATAAATTGTGACTTCAATCACTTCAATCACATCATGCAAGTTTATTGACTTTCGACTTCACATCACAAAATGCAATTGCAAACTTCGAAGATTTTTAATCAGCACTTATGTGTTCAATTGTGATTATATCTAGTAAGATTCAGTCTTCCACCTTAATACCCATCTAGTAATTTAAGAGTACTGAAAATGAAAAAACTCCATTGTTCGATAGAGAAATTTATCTCGATTGAACAATGAATTGATTATATAGCTTGCTGTTGTTTATGTTGATCAAACTACAGGGGAAGCTTAACTGAGAAGAACACAAAAAAGCTAAATCTGGCAACTTTGCATGTGGCCGAGTTTTATTAAACGGGTTCATGGAAGTCAGAAGAAAATCTACTGCTAAACATGGTTGTAGGTATGAAACCTACAACCTATCTCCCGCGTTACATGACCTGTTCTCAAGTGCATTTCTGAAAAGTTCTCAGAAGATTGTAAAGATGAAAAGCTGTCTAGATATGTGAAGGTCTTATGTCGAAAGCTGTCGATTGGTTCAAGAAAAAGGTCAGGTCCTTCCCTAATCCGTTGTAGCACAATATTGTTCAGTAACTTAGGAATTAAGAATCTCTTTGGCTGCGACTGAAAGAGGAGTTGATATAAATTTCTAATGTAACTTCGAAAGAGTTATGCATGTACATTTGTACAGTAGAAGGCTGAAATTGCTGTCTCACCATCATGGCGCAGGACCGGCTCTATCTTTCCTAACCGCAGGTTAGCGTGTAATGAGCTTTTCTGCTGCTTTGCAGCATTGTAATAGCAAATCAGACCAAGTGAGGGAAAGAATGAAGGAGAACCGTGGCAATCTATTGCTAGTTTGAAGATGAACTAATTGCATTGGTCCATGAGTGGAAGATTAGATATTAGATGTTGGTTCATGTAACAAGATATATTTGATATGACTCAGTAGTTTTAGGTAACATATAGTAAATCAGTGTATACTTAAGTATTTAGGATATATATAATATATTATATAATAATATTATATAGTATAATCTATATATATGATATATATATATGATATGTATATATATATATTAATATTATATATTATTATATTTGAGCTGGGAAACTTGGAAAAGAAATCTATTTAAGTTATCAAAATTGTTTGATGGTCTTAAGTTCTCTAATTATATGTGATTTTTAATGAATATACGGAAGGAAAATAATAAGTTAGTGGCGAAAGCAAAATTAAGAGTATATATTGTATTATAGAAATGAGGAAACATATTTCTGTTGGTGATAGATTCTAGTTAAGTGGCTGGTGATCGGACCATGAGTGATAAATTATGTATATATAGTAGTATAATATACTTATAGTACCTATATATAGGTATTAGTATATATATGTAATATACAATGGTATTATACTATATATACCTATAGTGTCGATACTATAGTATATATATATATATAGCATAATATTATGCATATATATATAGTAAAACTATATTATGCTAATATTTCACAATTATAATGTTCAAGTTCTTTTTTTCTCTTCCAGGAAGGATTCTTCATCCTGTCAGCCGGCCCCAGGCATCTTTCTCCAGACGTCCCTCTCGCGTGTATGCTATTCCTGCTTCTCTTCATGCCGTCGTCATATTTGTAGCTGACATCTTTCGCAGAGAGTCCTCCACCGCTTTCCGCCATTCTTCTGTCATTCGTCTTACCCTTTGAGTCTTCTGCCTCTGGTGTTCAGTTCGCATCTTATGTCTTTTCGCATTCTCTCCTGCTCATCTCTCCAGATGTCCCGCGACGATCCTCAATTCTTCCCCACTCCAATCTTCAGTCGCAATCTTCTCATACCTTATATCTTCTCTATAACTTCATTTCTTATTCTGTCTCTCTTACTCTTTCCAAATCAATTGCGGGAGTTCTAATGGTGCTAATGCGCTGGTGAGATCTCCTGCTTCTTCTCATTGTTGTCCATTGTGTCTTTCGCTCCGTACAGCAAGGGTGTGGGATACGGTAATCCTGTTAAAAATCACATTGTTTACACCTCTATTGGCCGTGATTTCTTGATCTTTCATCATGGCTATTAACGATTTCATAACTAATCCATGACTTTTCCCGATTCTTCCGTATACCTCGTTCTCCACCTTTCCCTCCCCTTCTGTTAAACACCCTCCGAGATAAATGCAGGTTATTTACCGTCTTCACCTCCTCCTCTCTCACCATTATTCCTCTTGCCCCGTCGTCATTGTATGGCTGTCTGTGAGTATCTCTGTCTTTCTGTATGTTCAATGCTGTCATGGCCCTGCTTCCTCTAACTCTGCCGCAATCAATTCTTCATCGACTTCGTCTGAATTCTCGCCTGCCATCTCTCTCATCGCTCCAACATGTCCCAGATTGTTCTAGCTATATGCCATGTGTCTCTCTTCATAATTCTCTCCAGTCTCATAGGAACAGAGGTAAGGTGTAGTCTATAAAATATTACCATTACGAACAGTTTATTTCTACGGACAGCAATAAGAAAATGTAGGCAAGGATCGTGTAACCCTTGATTTCATTCTGTAATAGTGTTAAAATTCTTTGGAATTGGTGCCGTGGGAAGTGTTTGAGTGTGACTCACTTGCCAAGCATAAGATAGGATTGATAGGTGATATGAAATTTAGTTTGTAGCATCATAGCGTAGTATTCTGTAGTAGCCAAAGTGGCGGTTTTTAGTTTGTATATTAAAGTAAAACGCGCATTGTTTGTAGCTATAAGAATTTAGTCTCTACTTATTAAAGCTTTAATATTGTGGTTAGCATGAACGCTTTTAGCTAAGATTTGACTTGGTAGTAGTTGGCGTGGATATATTAGTTATCGGACCTGTGGTGGTTTGGAATGACATGGCCCATTATGTGTGGTGTAGTTGTGTTTATCGCATGCGGGAATGTGCTTTGATAAATATTGTTTGACTGGGACAGGCTCGGCATAGTGGTCGGATGTTTGCTCGGTCTAACTGTGTTTTGTTCCTTATCTCTTATATCTGAGCGTATATTCAGTCTGACGAACTATTGATATTATAGTATTAACTTTCTGATTGTCGACCACGATTATATGGTTTGTAGAAGAGACAATGAAGAAATTTTGTGTAGGGTGTGTTTAAGGGGCTGCGAAAGTTGGATTACCAGCGGCGTTTTGATGTTCCTCTGACATGTTGAGATTCATGGTGAAGTTACACTCATTAAAAGACTTTATGGCACGGTACTGAATCAACTTATATGCTCATTGATGGAATTGCAAGGCTGACTACTAAAGTTTTAATATAGGAAACAAGGTAGAGAAAGATTTTGCTCCAGACACAAAATGGATCAAAGCTCTCACGATGGCAACCACCGAGGTAGGTGGATTAAATTTGGTAATGGATTGGTTACGACCTTAAGGAATTGATTTAGAAGCATGTGTTGAAAGCTTAGAGGAGCTTCTAAATGGATAAAGGATATTGGCAACTGTTTATAGAAAACTTAGATCTTTTCAAGTCTTTAGCAAAAGCAAATTATTGCGTTATGAAGTTTTATTCTATATTTGTAAGTCTTTTAACTTATCTCAATCACTCTTTCATTATGTATTACATTGCACAGTCTTCATAAGTAGTGACAGCAACTGCTCTTTAATCATATTGGAAATGTGATGTTTGTGTTAGGAAGGGTTGTCAAGCGAAACATCAACATAACTATTTCAACATTTTGGAGAGTTCGCAGAGCGAGAACTTCTGCTTTCTGATAATGAAGAAATTATATTATGCCTTCTTGTGGAATCAATTTAAAAGGAAAGGTAAGATAAGGCTGCATTACAATTCAATTTCTTGATTGATTTTGCCAACAGTTGAGAGCAATGTTCGGCGAAGTCAAAGAGTCCATACTAACATCTGTTTCAAGAGACTTACTGTCCTGCTCGACGATCTTTCCAATAATTTGCTAATTATTTGGAAATAAGTTGATATTAGGATTGAATATTTTATGGTAAGGGATTTTAGCATTTCTCCAAAAGTGCGAAATCCAAAACAATATTTTCACTACTCTGAAAATTTTATTTATTATAAACTTTTCTAAGTCTATGCACGAGAAGAAAACTTCTAGCAGAATGGCTTTAAAGTGTAGTATTCATCAGTAGCTGTACTATATAAACTCGAATGGAAGAGTTATCAATGCCTTGATGTTGCTGCTTAAGAGATAAAAATTAGAATTTTTTATTATGAATTAACATGTTAACTTTTATTTTTTTATTTTTCAAATTATTTATTATGTTTACATTATTTATTTCAATTTTAATTAAGTACTGTATAACTATATTATAAAAATATATTAGCTATTATTGTATCTTTAGACTATATATATAGTATATGTATATAATATATATATAATATTATATAATATATATATATATATTATTAATATATTTATTAAATATATATATATTAGATAAATTTGCTTAATCTAAAACAGCCCCGAAATCTTTTTTTGCTAGCTGTGGCCATACATATAAGTAGTCGTGATATATTTATACTAGTAATATAATATAATGCTAATATACTATATAGTATTATTATATATATATCTACTATTATATATATATCAGTATCTATATATATCAGTATTATATGTATATATACTGATATACGTATATGTATACTTTGAATATGTATTAGTCTATAATATATATATATATGATATAATATATATATAATATATATAGTAATATATTAATTATGATATATTAGTATATATATATATACGTATATATATATGATTATTACTAATATAGTATTATAGTACGTTCCTTATTTTTTTTTTGTACACTCGAATTTTTTTTTTTTTGCTACTGGAAGGGTAAAATCAATACTAGGTATATGATAGTATTTATAATATAGTTATATATATATATATATATTAATGATAAAAGTAATTATATATATATAGTATATTAGATAATATATATAACTCATTTATAATTATATATATGTACTATTATATATATATATATAGTAATTATATAATCTACCACACACATACATCATCATCATCATCATCATCATCATGTCATCATCATCATGTGCATCATCATTCATCATTACCTCTACCATTCTCTTCTCTTCCCAAGACTGGGGGTTAGGTGCCGAGCAGCACTAGCAAATCAGAAAGAGAAGTAAGAGATATAGTGACGAAAGTCGAAAGAAAGCCCAGCTTCCGTCCCTTTTTATCCTTTTTTACGTGAGAGCTCGTCGAATTAGATAAACCACCTTCAGAGCTTCACGGGACATGCGACGTTGGACCCTCACTAGCATCTCGGTCAATGTGCGGGTTAATGCCCTGGCACCAGGTGCGGCCAACAATAACCGACAAGCCGCGTCTCATTTCTCGACCGACTTATTGACGGCACTTTCTTCTCGCTCGTGCCAAACTCACATTTTCGTCATCCTGCGAGGCATTTCTTGTAGCTTCGCCTCAAATCCAACTTTGTTCTCGGTCTCTCCAGCGGTTTGCGATTCCTAGCACACTCACCACTATAACACATTAACTAATCGCGACTATCTCCTAATGGCCTTTCCACATGATACAGCTCAACTTTATATCAATGAAAATATAATACTTCCTTACCATATATCTTCGAATATCATTTTCTACGAAATTCCATATTATTATTTCTTATAATTCTTCTAACCCGTATTACACGGCCCCTAAGATTGTCCTGTTCTGGAAACGTCTCATTGTACTGTAGGTTATACTCTTTATTCGCAAAGCATAGTCTCACTAGCTATATCATCTAACAGCAGAATAACACATACTCTCATATATATTTATATTATAGTATATTATATATACTATATTATTACGTATTATAGGATATTGTATATATATATATTATATTAGTAGTAGTATAAGTATTATTTTTAGTCTATAATATATATATTATCTATATATAATATATATATATATCTATAAATAAGAATATAATTTTGTCATATAGAATAATTTTTTAGAGGGTGGATGTCGGAGTGGAGTCAGGGAGTCGAATTTTTTAAAGGGTTGGAGTGGAGAGAGGTCCCGAGTCGGTAATATTAAGAGGTCGCAGTTCGGAGTCGAGTTCGGTAGTTCGGTTAATTTTCAAAAGGTGTGGGTCGAAATTTTGGTAACCGAGTGCTCCAAAGACCTGCATGATCTCAAGCACAGAGCATCGTAAGATTCGCAAATATAGGGAGGAAAGATTTTGGTTATGTTTGCAGCGAAGTTTTGATGAGGACCAGAATAAAAAGTACGTGTGAATGTAGTGATATGTCGCTTAAAATATTGGAGGTGCCTTATAAGGCATTATTTTGGGCCTGTTTGGTACCAAGGATAAAAAAGGACTACGTCATTTCACGCTCGAACCTGCTTTGCAAAAAAATGAAAAAAAAACTCTAGAGGTAATAATTAGTATTAGTATATAGTAATATATTTATATTAGCTATATATATATAGTAATAATATATATATTATATAAAATATATATATATATATATATATGTATATATATTATATTAGTTATTATATAGTATATATATATCATAGTTTATAGTTATCTATATATTATAGCTTGTATATAGATATTTATTTATTATAATATTATATATATAATATATTATAATTATATTATATTACATATAAATAATATATAGTAAATTAATGAATTCACTATAGTCGTATTTATTAGTAATAACATATACTATATATTTATTATCATAATATTAAATAGTATATATGTATTATATATATAGTATTATTTAATATATATATATCTATATTATCTGCTACCTTACCTTCTCTGTCTCCCAAGACTCGAGCTAAGATGCGTAGTCAGCACTGATAAGCAGAAAAGTAGTTAGAAGAATTTATTGAGACGGCAGGTCAAGGGTTAAAAATGGAAATGTCCGAGCCTTAAGCGGCTTCGCGCTTTTATACTTTTGAGTGAGAACTCTCTTCGCAAGGTTCGTAAATCACTCCTTAAGATGCCTTTACGGAAGCGACGGACCGTTCATCTGAGTGTGGCATCTCGAAATATTGTAATTGTGGTTCATGCACTTGAAGCCCGAGGTTGCCAGCACCTACACGTTTGCTCATAAATCTCCTGTGCCATTTCACTTCCTGATTTTTAGACTTTTCTCTTTCTGTCGCTTCATGTTTTTATTTTACAGTTATCTCTCTTCTATGGCTATTTCCTTTATTTACTTGTATCCTTCAATCCACTTTTTTCTTCGGTCTCGCCAGCCGGTTTCGAGTTCCGAGCTTATGCGAATCTTACCACCGAACAATTCCGGCCTTAACCAGACCGCTATCATCCATGTGCTTTCGCAGGCCAAACCTGATCTTAACGTATTTATCATTTAGTTCTCCTCTCATTTACCCATATTCTTCACACCACCCATCCTGTTAATTACGTTCATGTCTCATTTTATCAATTCTTCTTCACACCAACACGCCCCTATAATTGTCCATCGTGAACTGCAATTGTACTGTTAATCATAGCTTCTTATTTCTAGACACAGTATCTTCACTATATACATACAGCAGGGTAACTAACATCTTTGATATAAAAACCTAGCGCATCACGACTTAGTCCGTTTAGCAGTCCCACCAAAGATTAATTGAAACCAGCCGCCCTTCGCTGCTATGATACTTGAGTATATATATACGTATAATATATAATATTATAATAGTATGTATTTTAAATATATAAGTAATATATATATATATATATATAGACTATATATAATAGATATATAATATTATATGTATAATAGTATACATAAGTGATACTATTTTATATGAGATGATATGATTTTATAATAGATATATATGTATATATCTTAAATTATATATATAAAGATAATCAGTATATATATTATATTGAAGTTATAGTATAATATATATATAGAGTAGGGTATATATATATGATTATATAATAGTATATATAGGTTATATATCATATATTCAGATCTTCCGTCATCCATTGTCCAAGTGCCATACTCTTCCAAAGGGAAAACAGTTATCTTCTGAAGAATGTAGCAAATCAGAAGACGATGAAGGCGTTGATCCTGAATATAGTGTAGCTGAGGAGAGAAACCTGTATTTCCCCAACCAAGAAGACATCAGCGACTTGATCAGAGATCTTGGTCTCACAAAGTCCACTGCCGAGCTTTTGACGTCGGGACTCAAGCAGTGGAATTTGTTACATGAAAGTTGTGAAAGTTGCAAGTCAGAGAAAACGTCACCACTTTTTCAACCTTTTTTTCACCAGTCAAGATGGGCTTTACTATTGCCACAATGTGACAGGTTTGTTTGAGACACTTGGAATTGCCTCCTGTAACCACTGCGAGTGGCACCTCTTCATTGATAGCTCATCAAAGAGTCTCAAGGCTGTGCTACTTCATAACGGGAACATGTATCCATCTCTTCCCTTGGCTCATTCGGTGCAGGTCAAAGAGGAACACAACAGAGTGAAGCTATTTCCAAGTGCCTTGAAATGTGTAGAACACAATTGAGAAGTTATCGGAGATTTCAAAATGGTGGCCTTTCTGATGGGTCTCAAGGGTGGCTTTACCAAGTTTTCATATTACCTTCGTTTCTGGGATAGCAGGGCCTCCGCAGAACACTACCAAAGGTGGGATTGGCAACAGCTGACTGAGTTCAGTGTAGGGATGAGCAATGTCAAATGAGAGCTTCTGTTGGACCACAGAAAATATTGTTTCCTCCACTACACAATAAAATTGAACTTATGACAAGTAATTTGTCACTCTTTAGATATGGAGTTCCAGCCTTCATCTACCTGCAAGTTTCTTTCTCTAAGCAGTTGAGGCAAAGGTCAAAGCCGGTGTCTTTGTCGGACCACAAATAAAAAAGATCATAGAGTGCAAGGAATTCCAGAAGAAGCTGACTAGGACAGAATAAGTAGCTTGGAATAGCTTGTTGCAGTGGTTCTTGCCTCTTTGGGAATCACCCAAGGCCGAATACTGATGAAGAGTCTGTATTAAGCCCTTTCAGAACGGTACGAACAAATTGGGCTTCAATGCCTCAAAGTCTCCATATCCTTGATGTTCATCTTTGCAAATTATAAGCGAGAACATGAGGGACGTACTCAGGAGGAACAATGGAGAGCTATTTCACCAGGATAGTTCTGGACTTTAAACGGCTCTACAAGGATCGTATACGAAAACATAATTGGGGACTTTTTGGGGTGATTCGTGAAAGCCAACATACCGTATAAGCGTAAAATCCTGCAAAAACGTCTCACTTCTAATATTTGGGGAGGTCTCTGTGTGTATAAACAAAAAAATAAATAAAGCTACTTTGAGTTATATGTCGTTTTTTTCTACTTTGTGCAACCGAGAATGATTATATTCACCAATTTTTTATATCGGAATTGGTAAATTTGTGAAATATCATTATCCTGGTCACAAAATCAAAGTTTGGAGAAAACATTAGCCATTTTTCATACCCCTAGGTAATAAGAAAAAGGAAATACAGTTGTTGCCCAAAGACAAAATATTTGTTACATAGTGTAATCAAAAACAAATAACTTTTAATAATTTTTTTTTTTGTTAGAAAATTCCTATTAAGATTTTAAATTAAATAAATATTTACATTTTTGAGAGCGAGCAACACTTCAAAGTATATATTATAATATTATATATATATAGAGAGAGAGATGATGAGATAGATGATATTATAATATATATATATATATATATATATATATATATATATAATATATATAAATAGAATATATATATATATATATATATATTCTAATATATATATATTATTAGATATAATATATATATAATATATATATATATAAATATATATATATATATATAATATATATATATATATATATATATAGAGAGAGAGAGAGAGAGAGAGAGAGAGAGAGAGAGAGAGAGAGAGAGAGAGAGGTCTATATACACACGAGTAAAGGTATGTGCGTGTGTGTGTGTGAGACATGTGTGTGTGTGCGTGTGTGTGTGTGTAGGTATGTGCGTGCGTGTGTATGTGTAAGCTCGCGCGTGCGTGTGTTTAAAATACATATATGGGATAATTTCATGTAGCGACTAGAGTAAAATATTTTCAAATACTAGTTATTAACATAATTAGTGAATCACGCCAA
>JABUQX010056054.1:5000-12500 GCA_015478945.1 Trachelipus rathkii
ATCAAACCCTATAGATTCCCTTTAGAAAAAAACTACACATGATTTTAGAATTTTTGTTACAAGGCCATATGAAATTTCCCATAGATTCACATGGGGTAAACCTTGAGTGGCCTATGTAAAAACTTTTGAAAATATTACCATACTTACACTGAAACTTACAATGAACTTTTCCGGCCAAGGAGTCAATCTATAGGAAGTGGTTAAAAAAAAAAAGGTAATTGGCCGCCGGACCATTATTTAGTATTTATATATATGGATTAGCTTTAACCACGTTATCTCAGGTCTGGTAAAACATAAGACAAATTCTCAAGTAGTTCTGTGGAAGAGCACTCGTCCAGCAAAGCGAGAAACCCAGGTTAGTAACTGGTCGGGTGAGAGAATGTGAACTGCTCTCTCCTTCGTCTTTAATCGGATGTAAAAATGAGTACACCTCCTACTTGAGTAGGGTTCTTTCTGCCAGTGAGTAAAAAAAAAAAAAAAATTTGTAAGATGAAATTTTATTAATTAAACTTTGATTCAAAATATTATTATAACTTATATTTTTGATATAATTTTATATCAAAATCGCTGAAAATGTTATTTTTTGCGATTTTTAGGATTTTTTGAATTTTGTGGTTGAGTTCCACCTTTAACAATTGTTTAATTTGAAAAAAATTACTTTAAATCTTGCACACTTTTATTTTTTTACAGATCGTTCAAAAATAACTAAGTGGTTTCGAAGCATCGAGAAGTAATATTGTTTTATTTATTATTAAATAAAACATATGAATGGTATAACTTACCTGGTTTTGAACGAAATCTCCAGAGGAATAGATCATGTATATTGCATGATAGCATAAAACAATTTGTATAATTAAGGAATATGCTTTCAATTTTCCTCTTAAAAATGCATAAGTTGCTAAGTTAAGACATGAGTGTCACAGCCAAAATGTTGAAAGACATGTAAAACTTGTTACTGAAGCTTCAGCATCTGTGGTTCGACACGATTGCAGAGATGGAGTTATTCAAAACAAAATTAGGTCCAGGAAATTAATTAAAACTTTTGCCGCAATATTAATTTTAAATTTAACGTATTAATTTATTTTTTTTCCTTTCTTCGTACATCAAAATAGACCACTGCACTACAATTGTAAGGATTTTATATCTTGATAGTTAATTTGAACATAGAGGTGAATATAATTAAAAAGATATACTCTTCACGCTCGGTGCAATAATATCTCTGTAGTAAAGTACTCCACTATTTTAGACTCTAGATAGATTACATATTAGAAAAATATATGTAGGCATTTTTGGCAATATAATTCAAAATCTATATAGTGCGATTCTTTTAGGTTAAAAAATATTATATTTCGTTCTTTCAATAGCTAGCATACATGTTCTATAAGTTATAACGCTTTCTTGGTCTGTTCAATCATTTGGGGTAACTGCGTATATGTACATATAATTAGTTGTTTTATAGTTTGCTTATTTTTATACCAAGTATGTAGTTATTGATTAAGACTCATTTTTTTGTATTTTAACCGCTGTTCTCTATAAAAAATTGTCTATAAGCCGAAGTTTTATACATTCTTGAGACAGAATACGCAAGTGCGGGTATAAGATAGATAAATATGATGAATACATGACTTTTTTTCTTCATGAAATGTGTTTTTGACCTCAAATCAACGGCACTAGTCGGTTATTAGAAATGACAGTTGAGACCACTTTTTAGACATTGATGTTTACAAAATATTCTTTTTTATTTTCTTTAACAAGAATTGTTCGACTACATAATTATATACTACTATAAATATAAATCTCATAGTTTTTATAGTGCTCATACTAATAATAGGTAGTTATAAAAAGCATTGATAGTATTTATTATATATTTATATATATATACTAGTATATACTATTTATTACTTTATCAATATAAGCTGAGTCAATATATATTGATCAAGTATTATTATAGTCAAATTACGTATTCGATAACACATATTTTGATAGATAAATAATATTCAATTGAATAGACCCATAGTAAAATTAAGAATTTATATATATTGCAATTGAGTATAGTTATATAGTAACATTGCTATGCCGCATTATATAAATACTTGATTAGTTAATATTATTCTGTTCACTATATCATATATATAATATCTATAATCTATATATATATATTTAAAGAATAGATACAATATACTAAATAAGTTCCAATATATATAATAAGCTGTTTATATCTTATAATAGAGAAATGAAACGGGTATAGCCTATATTTATATATATATACTACATTTGCCTCTACTACTTTTTGAAACTTGCAGAAGTGTAAATTATTACGAAATATGACCGAGTTACAAAGTAAACGATAGTTTCAAAACTGCACGATCATGAATTGTAAATCAATCTTTGGTCCTATTGTGAGCCGAAGTCGTATTCCTTTTTTAACATTAGATCAGTAAGTAGAGGAAATAAGATAGCAGAATGTAGGACCAAGATACATTGAACTAACCATGTGATTCATGGGAGATTTTCACATCTGCTAATCCTGGATGTAGATACTCGAATTCATGACGAAGTCTCGCGTTAAATTTTGCATTTTGATAACAATTTGCCTGAAGGTACGCATGGAGTTTTTTCCCCTAGAGATCTCGTATCTACAATGAAAATGAAAGGCGTATATAATGAGTGAAACTCGAAAATCCATGTCAGTTGAACTACTTGGTAGAATTTCCCTCTCCCTTTCAAATGATCCTCATGCGATCTCTTAAGTTTTGCATATCTATATTGTCGGAGCAACAAATCAATATAGTATGAATGATACACATCAAGCAAGCGATGCCATACAAATTTCATCAAAGCTGCGGTGTCAGTACAAAAATTACTGCACTATCTAGATGGAGGCTTCTGCGAGTCTAATGCTGTGATGTGTAGTTGTTCGCTGTAGAAACATACTCGATGTTATTAACTAATCCATTTGGTAGAAATACAACGCTTCCAACTCTCCTTGGAATTTAATAAATTCATATTTGACAGTTCTAATATGAACATTTATTCATTATTACCGCAGTGTAAGCATAAGAACTTTTAAATATATATGGATTAAATTTCCAAATTAGTGAAAAGACATTAACATTAAATTGACCGATGCTCAATTTCCATTTTTGTCAGTTTATTGGTCAAACACTTGAATGAAAAACATAACTCGTTAATTGTTGATATTACAAATGGAGAAAATATCTGATCTTAAACATATACAACCGCACTACAGAACGATGCGTCGGGCAAATTTCTGTTCATTATTTACGAGCGATCATTTATTTGTATACAAAACTTTTGATTGAATGTCTACCATAAAAAAAAATCCAAGAAACGGTTAACAAGTTAACAAATTTTAACTCCTTATTTTAACCTAGTACCGCATGATTCCTAAAGCCCTATACATTAAAATAATAGCAATGATTAACGTTGATCAAGACCAATTGAAGAAATCATAGGGCATTATAAGATCAAACCTATAGGATTTCGCGAGGATGACTTTAGTGTTTTCTTGTCTTTGGCAAGCCAGATATAAAGTGTTCCATATGGTTCTATGTTGTGTTGGTGGAGAGAACGTGGGCACGGGCACGAAACAATACCCGGTAAGTGTAGTGAGAAAGACCCGGTAGTCCCAACCGACATCGCCCACTCGGGCGAGTATGGGTGGTCCAAATCAATGTTAAAAATTTTAGCTGAGTACCCATTCGACCTTTGTGCCATGGACTTGTTGCAATTTCCAAAAACTAATTCTGGAGAGAATAAATTAGAAGAGAAGGGACAAGCAAAGTGTAGGGACAAAAGAACTTAATAAGAGCTCTACTTCCATCTGCCCCTATCACATTTGCAGGAGTGTTTTATCATTTGGACTAGATCAGAATGCCAGTTAGTTTAAGGAGTTTGAAAATTTTCGCAAAATGAGAAAAATAATTTACGATTTTTAAAATTTGCTTTTAGAATATATATAATAAGTAAATATTATAATTAATAAATAAATAATAATTGGATGTGGAGCGGCATAACTTTGGATATCTGTTCTTTTTTGAAATTTTGGAATTTACTTTAGTCATTTGGCCATATGATAGAGAATTCTGCTTGAACTTCGTCACGTATTGGATTTTCGACGCCTCTTAATCTTTGCCCAAAGAAGAAGGCCTCATTTAATGCAGTTACCAGGAGCAGGAGATTTCCTCAGCGGTTTCTTTTTTTAATAATAATAATATCAATAATAATAATAATATATAAAAAATTATATGAAAGTGAAGTGAAGTGATGATCAATACTATAATATAGTGAATTTTGTGATAATGATAATATAATAATAATAATAATAATCAATAATAAAATATAATAATAATCATTAATAATAATAATAATAATATAATAATAATAATAATATAATAATAATAATAATAATAATAATGATATTATATGGTGATATAATGATAGTCAATAGTAATGACAATGAATATATTAATAATAATAGTGATTATTTATATTGTTAATGAATATAGCGGATATTGGTGTTGGTATTGATAGAGCTTTGGTTATGAATGGAAGTATAGGGGTTATCGCTATGTATAAAGTGTCTTCGGTATATATATTTTTTTGTTTTTTTTTAATCTATATTTATTTTTACTTTATATAAAGCGCCGCATAGTTCAGTGTTGAACGGCAGCTTTATTCGCTGGCCGGCCAAAAGTGCTAAAGTCGATGGGTCCCAATGGTCTCGCAACTGGTCGGGTGGGAGAATGTGAGCTATTTCTCCTGGATCCTTAGGTCAAGGCATCTTGTTCCGTCGCTGGCTCGGAGCGTTAAAAATGGGTACACCTCCTGCCTTGGGTTAGGGCTCTGCCCGTGGACGTGAGCAGTGTTTATCCTCTGTAAAAAAATAATAAAATAAATAAAAAATAGAAATATGATATATACTTTTTAGTGTTTAGCTATATATAAAAAGTTAGCAAATTAATATCTACGTATAATAGGAGTTAATATATAATATTATAATATATATATATAGTCTGTTTTATATATTTAATTATATATATATATATATATTATTATTCATCATCATCAAATCATACCTCCTTCACAAACCCGCCCAATTCACTCAAATTATGGCACCCTTTTCTTCGGCTCTGCAAACTCACATTCTCTGCTCTAACGGAGGGCAGGAATTGGACTTACCTTCTGGCCTCAATCCACTTTTTTTTTCGGTCTCCAGCCGGTCGATTCCCCAGCACACTCACAAGGGAGCCCTCCTAGCCGGAAAAGGGACTAGAAGCTTGTTCCTACTATTCATGTGTTTCTGGACCTTACACCGCCTTACCAACCGACTATCATCCATCCTTTCCACATAACAAAACCATCTCAATGTATTTTCATTTATTCTCTTATTTACCTCTTCTTCAAACAACACAACTCCCTAATGCGTTCGTTCCTCCCTCATTTTATCAATTTTCTCACACCTACAAGCAAGTCTCTCCAGTATCCTTGGTGCCACTTTCTACTGATACATTATATCTTTAGATTTATATCGCTAACTTATTGGAGACTAATTGACTTTCAAGTACCTAGCATACATTAACCAGGTAACAAATGCCCTCCCTTTCATAAATGGCAGGACTTAGCACACCTAGCGGCACATCAAGACTTCTATCCACCATTGCCTAGCAACGCAAGCCCTTCCTGCCTATCGATTCAACAACTTTTCCTACTGATTCTGCAATCAATCCTTTCCTCATTTTCAATCAGCATATATTTAAATACTTAAAACTGGCAGACAAAACTTGATGTCTTCAACGTGCTTCGCGTAGGACGATTCCAACATAGACTGATACACATGAGACTGTTCCTCCCTCACAACTCATAACCTTGACGGTTCTCGGAGGAGCTGAGGCATGTCTTTGAGGGACATCTACACTCCCCAGTTTGGTGTAGATTAGTCCCAGCAGCCAATAAGTCAGTGCCAACACTCGCCTCTCGGAAGAATACCAAGGCAACGCTTTCGAGAGAGTAAGTGGATGGGTTTTCCTTTTAAGCCTCAACGTGGTCAGAGAGGTAACACATCCTTGGGTTTTAAACGCGAACATCTAAAGAGTAAGGGGCATAAACACCAACATAAGGGTCACTGCTGAAATGTAAAATATTAAGTCGGTTTTTTATGCATTAAATTATGGAGTATAGGCAAATGAAGGTACAGTTTAAAGATAATTACTCAGTCAGTGTTGTGGCCCGGACCTGACTCCGAGTGTGAGCGGCGGGGATCCACGGAAGGTTAGATGTTCCACAACATGCCTCACTCGCTCTCGAGAAGACAAGGTAGCTTTCAGAGTAAGTGGTGGGTTTTCCTTTTACTCATCGGGTCAGGGAGGTTACACTTTGGTTTCCACTCTTAAGGGTAAGGGTTCAAAGTTCATTATTCTTTCAAGCACTAATGTAAATAGTCTAAAACTATAGAACTTTACTTACGAAATTTTATAGGAGAAACTCCCAGTTCCTGTAGGCTTGCATTTAGGGAAGCTCGACTAACTTCTGGTTCTTTCTTATGTGGTGTCTGCGCATTTGTGTTATCTGGTTTAAGTACACATTCATTACTTGACGAACTTGACGTGTCTTCTTCAGCAGTAGGAACTTCAGCATTATTTTTCAACAGCCGCAGTTCATTTTCACAGTTTGTACAGATATGGTCTGTCATTTGTAAGTGCAGCTGAGTCATCATGGTTACTATCCATTGTTGTATGGGTCTCAAAGACTTTGTCACAACTTTTTTGTGTTTTAATAGAGGATTGCAGCACACCTCATGGTATCCTGTATGCTCATAGTGTATAAAATAAAATTTCTTATCCTTTGAATACTAAAAAAATTTCTGAAATATATTAAATATATATTATATATATATATATATTATATATTATAAAATATATATATATATATATATATATATATATATATATATATATATATATATATATATAAGTATATATTATAGTATGTAAATGTTATATTATATACTCAATTTAAAGGTTGTTAAGCTGAAGTTAATTGGACGGTAAAATTAAATTATTTCAAAAAATTAAATTTTTACATAGAAACCCTTTTTTTTTAAGGCTAAAAAGCAGGTTTATCCAATCAAATAAGCAGACTTTTTATGTTTGTATATGTTAAAAGAAATTCTCAGTTTATAAGTAGGATACTGGGTTTTTAAAAATTGATCAACAAAAGGGGGGGTGGGGGGGAATTTTTTTTTTAACACTTTATAACTTTTTTAAAAATTGTTGTACAGATTTTTTTATTCATGCCTTTTTTATAGATCTATTAATTCCCTTTAAAATGCATTTTGATATATTGATTTGCATTAAGTAGAACAAAGTTTAAGATGAGTCTTTGAAAATGAAGCTGATTACGTGAGGCTTGTGTGCAACCTCATACTTGGTATAGGGGCAGTAGTTTATATTTGGGCGATTGCAGATTAATTGTCCCACC
>JABUQX010056054.1:17500-32822 GCA_015478945.1 Trachelipus rathkii
CAGCAACTTTTGTTACAACATATTTCATGTGGAAAATGAATATTAAAATGATTTTTCCCCAGAATATTATATTATATATATATTATTATATATATATATATATATATATATATATATATATATATATATATATATAATTATATTATATATATAATATATATAATATATATATATAATATATATATATATTATAATTATTTATATTATATATAATATATATATATATATATATTATATTATATATTTAATAATATATATAATATATATATATTATATATATAAATATATATATATATATATTATAATATATATATATATATAGTATATATTATATATATATAATATATATAATATATATTATAATATTATTATATATATAATATATATTTATATATATATATATATATATATATATATTATATATTATTTATGGATATATTTATATATATATATATATATATATAATATGAAGTAGAACGATTAAATCAAAGTTTTTTAAAGCTAAAAATATTTGTTGAAATAATCTTCCAAAAATTGCATCAAGAGTCTCGAGTTGTTTAAAAGAAAAGTAGTTCAAATATTTCTTAAAAAAAAAAAAAAATAAAAATAATATTAATAAATACTATTTGCTATAGAGGTGGATTGGATATTTTAATGTAAAAGAAAAAAATGTGTATGTACTCTATGGAGCAGGTAATTATTTTATTATTTATTTTTATTTTTTTGCCGTATTCCAACACCGACATTACTCCATACTCTACCTCCAAACCCCGACTCTAACTCCGGCTCCATTATTTTTAAACTATGCGGCTCCGGCTTGGAAATGAAACTATTTTATAAAAATAACATTTATTTTTTATCTTTCCGTCTCCGGATTCAGAACCATCATAAAATGATTTACTCCGACCCTCTTTTCCACCCAAAACATTGCGACTCCGAAACTCCAACTTCCAGCTTCGAAAAAAATAATATAATAATAATAATAATAATTAATAATAATAATAAAATAATAATAATAATAATATAATAAATAATAATATAATAATCAATAATAATCATAAAAGAATAAGAATGATGAATGATAAGATTAATGATAATGATGATGATGATGATGAATGATGATGATGATGATCGATCTGCAATTAATGATGAAATGATGATGATGAATGATGATGAATAAATAATAATAATAATAATATAATATAATAATAACTAATAATAATATAATAATAAATAATAATAATAATAATAATAATAATAATAATAATAATAATAATAATAATAAACTTTTAATATATATAAAATGTTTTTCTTAGTTTAATATCTAATATGTTGAAAAAATGTAGTATAACTTTAGGTGCCTTAGCAATAAAACTTTAACTGCTTCCGTATATATCTACGCCCTAAGGAGTAAGCATAATCATCGGGGTTTGCACATGGAACAAAGTACATTCATTCTCTTGGAGAAGTGGGACCGACAATTCAGAAGAGCTTGTTGCACTTGATGGAGAAGGAACGTGGTAACGCTGGGGATACTCCCATTAACGGCGTGGACTTCCTTTTAGAAATGGATAATTTCAAAGTAAGAATTCTAAATTTAAAAAAACAATTTAATTACTGTATCATATGTTTTATTGTTTGTATTATAGGTTTTAATGATTAAACCTAGGAACCCTAACAAATGCTTTTTAACTTTTTGATAAAACACAATAATTAAAATTTGTGGAATACCTAAGATTAATCCTAAGAAGAAGTAGGGAAAATTAAGTAATACGGGAAATAGCAAGGAAAAATTCCTTTAATATCCTCACTATTCCAATATTCATAAAAATGAAAAATGTTTTCCCTATCTCCCTATTATTTCGAATATTAACTAAATAATCTTACAATAAATGATATCCATCAAAGAACTAACCCTTAATATCTATTAAGGTAACCGTATTTTATAACCTTTATATTATTTAATATAGAACTTAAAATGAACAAAAAGTAAGCAAAGCTAATAAAAAACATTTCAGGTCAAGGGAAAATTCTAATATGAACCTTCTCCTTCCTAATTTTGGGTTTTCCTAAATTTAAAAATTATCTTTCGTACGGTATAATGCAATATCCACTTTTAGAAGTTTATTCCTTAAACTTGGCTTGTTATAATTAGGACTTTTAAAAGTCTTTTACTTTATTTTATTTTACGATATTTCTATTGCTGGATCGTACGATATAAGAAAAACATATTTCTAATATAAGAACGTAAAAAGACGTTCACACAGAAACTTCAAGCCTTTCTGTAAAGAAAAATATTAGTGTTTAGTAGCTTTGAAGTTATCATATATTATATATATATATATATATTATATATTATATATTATAATATATATATATATATTATATATAATACTATAATATATATATATATATATATATATATATATATATATATATATATATATATATCTATATATATATTTTAATTACAAAAAACAATATTGTCTAGAACACTAATCAACTTCCAGTTTTTAAACATCTATGAATATTTCTAATAATTCAAAAAAAATCTACTCCTCAATCCATATTTTTTTTTTGGCAAAGGTCGAATATAATGGATCGGATACTTTGACCACATAAACTGGACGGTCCTCATAAGTTGATGCAACTGGATAAACGGATATGAGACCATGCCTAGTGGCATTTAACCAACCTAAATAGCCTTCAATATCCTCCAATTTGTGATAAGAATTCCAGTCCATTTGTTCAGCTGTAAAGTTAAAAAGACTATCACGATTTTATTTTGAGGTCTCTCTCTCTCTCTCTCTCTCTCTCTCTCTCTCTCTCTCTTCTCTCTTTCTCTCTCTCTCTCTCTCTCTCTCTCTCTCTCTCTCTCTTCTCTCTCTCTCTTCTCTCTCTCTCTCTCTCTCTCTCTCTCCTCTCTCTCTCTCTCCCTCTCCCTTTCTCCCCCTCCCTCCCTCCTCTTTTTCTCTCTCTCCCTCTCTTTTTCTCTCTCTCTCTCTCTCTCTAAATCCGCTCTCTCTCTCGTCTCGTCTCTCTCTCTCTCTCTCTCTCTCTCTCTCTCTCTCTTCTCTCCTCTCGTCTCTCTCTCTCTCTCTCTT
Source organism: Trachelipus rathkii (assembly GCA_015478945.1). Taxonomy (NCBI): domain Eukaryota; kingdom Metazoa; phylum Arthropoda; class Malacostraca; order Isopoda; family Trachelipodidae; genus Trachelipus; species Trachelipus rathkii. Next base: position 20,605 of record JABUQX010056054.1, read on the forward strand.
CTCTCTCTCTCTCTCTCTCTCTCTCTCTCTCTCTCAAACGATTCAAATTTTCCATATAAGTCAATAGTGCAATGATCTTGAAGAAACATAATAGTGATATAAATTACTTTTTTGTAGTTTGAAAATAAATTATAAGATGTTCTCTCTTTCTTAAGATATAATAATTTTAAGTATTGCAATTATACATTACTTGCTGCATAAATTAAATAATAGATGTAAATTTCTTAATTAAACGATAAAATACAAGTAATATAGCATAATTAATTATGTATAATCACCAATATAATTATAGAATAAAAAAAAACATGAAAGTTATATTGTTAAGTTATCGTCGATCAGCGAATTTAATACATATGTGAAATGCAAAGAAAATTGTTAAAATATTTCGGCAAATTTGTAGAAACTGTACTGTGACTACCGAGGACCTACCTAACTTAACATAACCTAACCTAACTTAACCTAACTTAACCTAAATTAATTTTCATTATTATACCAGTTTGTGACCAGGAAACTTAGGAGGTTCTGGTTGTACGCTAGCCTTGTGAGGTGGTTGACTATATCCTCACTAGTCACAGTACAGTTTCTACAAATTTGCCAATATTTCAAAATGTCGGGGCATTACCTTACCTGCTCTTTTTCTTCTGCTTCTTTTAGAACTTAAGTAATTTTCTTCTGCTTGAATTAAATCTAAAAGATTTCTACAAACTATTTTGTACCTTTTAATTTTCTTGTTCAAGAGTCTCTCTTGACCTTGCTTAAATTTCTGCGTCTCAACTCTGTTACCTGAAATATATAAGACGTTATAAAAAAAGGTTTTCATTAATTTACTTGTGCAAAAAAAAATAATAAAGGCCGTAGTCAAATTTGGGATCATGTCAAATTTTCTTGCCTCCACTTCCATATACGTATCGATTGCATGGATCGAACACATTCATAGAAGTGAAATAAAAGTGTGAAACTGTATTGTAATAAAAGAGGTTCACACCTTTAAAAATATTTTAAAAAAAATTTAAAAATCTATGTAAACTAACGTAACTTCACATAACCTTACTTAACGTATTATCACAACTTAACGTAATTTCGTAATTTATAACTTAAATATTAATGATTTCACTTTGCAATCTTTAAAAAAAAACACTCATTGGCAACATTACGGGGCTTTGTAACATTTTGTTTCGTAACGTAGGTTTTAAAAAAAATTGACTTAAGCTTAACTGGAAGCAGATAACCGACATGAGCCATATATATAGATTTTTAAGGTTAAATCTTTAATTAAATTTTAATGTAATCACTTTTGACTATGCTGGGTCCCACTTTTAGTGCCTTTGGATAAAACTTCATGGCCAATTTTGTAGAAAACTGTACTGTTGACTAGTGAGGATATAGTCAACCACCTCACAAGGATAGCGTAAAAAACAGAACCTCCTAAGTTTCCTGTCACAAACTGGTATAATAAATGAAAATTAATTTAGGTTGAGTTAGGTTAGGTTAAGTTAGGTTAGGTTAGGTTAACGTTAGTACCTCGGTAGTCACAGTACAGTTTCTTACAAATTTGCCAACTTCATCAATTCCGATATCGGAGTATCAAGAGTAGAAAGTAGTGAGAATGAAAATATCGAACACATTTAAAAAAAAAAAAAAATTTAAACCACCAAAATCTGTTAATAATGAGTCTCAGTCCTTACTTATCGTAAATCAAACTTAGCCAAACGTAACCTAACCTAACAAAATCAATTTCGAACATACGGGTTTTATTCCTTGTCCCGAAAGGTTTTAAAAATCATTGTATTAGACAGAACGTTGAAATAGTCGCCTTTTCCTTAGCACTTTCGAATTTGTATGGATTAATTATGTATGCTGATGCTTTGACTAATTGGTGGGTTGTGCGCTTGTTCAATCATAACGGAATTTATTGTTTCATCCCAATCGCATAAAATCTTATGAACTTTATTGCCGTAAATTAATAATGTAATGTGGATCGTTTTCCCCTAAAACAACACAAGGGAAATTTAGGTCTATCCAATCATTATGAGCGAATGTTTACACATACAACGTAATTTGTCAAAAGACATAGAAAATACTGGAAAAAAACATAGCTGCCAACATTGACTTTCTCTAGCTGAACGTTTGCCTCTATCCAAATTCTATCAATTTTAAAGTCAAGTATTCAACAAATGTACAGACAGCTATTGAAGTCCCAAGTCCTTACACATTTAAACATACCATTTGAAAAAAATTATCAATTCAAAATGCTAAACTAAACTTTAATGTTTAATAAGCGTAAAATTTAAGTATAATGTACGACCTGCGCATTTCCGTTGAATTGTTGACCAAAATCAATCAATCCAGATGTTGAAGAATAGTTGAAGATCGTTCAAAGGTTTGGTTTAAACTATATCTAGCAGCCTTAAATAAATAAATAAAATATAAATAAATAAATAAATATAGTATATATATATATATATATATATATATATATATAATATATATATATATATATATAGTAGTAATATATATATATATATATATATATATAGTATATATATATACTATATATAAATATAATTAATATATAATATTATATATATATATATATATTATTTAATATAGATATAGTATATATATATATATATATATATATATACATGGATCTTTGTCAATTATGCGTGAGTGAGTTTTATCCATAACGCGTGTAATGCCCACCTTTTGTAATATATAATATAATATATATATATATATATATAAGAATATTATATATATTATATATATATATATATTATATATAATATATTATATATATATATATATAATATATATATATATATCAACGGCGACTCCGTAACTTTTTACAACTCGGGCTCTCTCTCTCTCTTCTCTCTCCTCTCTCTCTCTCTCTCCTCTCACTATAACTATATATATATATATTATATATATATATATATATATATATATAATATATATATATATATATTATATATATATATATATAATATATTACATATACATTATATATATATACTATATATATATATATATATATATATATATATATATATATATACGTTTAAAATAAACTTAAAGCAGTCTCCCTTATTTATACTTAAAGAGAATGGAAAGTTCTCTTGCCTTTGTCAACATCAAAATGTAACTAAGATATGCAAAGGCAAAATATAACCAATTTTATAGGCTAAATTTCCCATATAACACAATCTCCGCTATTTAATTCGAGCACGACATTTCTCCTGTTTTAATTTATTGAAAAATAGCGATTTTTATTAAATGCGATGATTCTCACAACTTTTTGGTTTCAATTTTATATATCTATGATATTTATTATGCAATAGTTTTCATTCATTTGACCAATTTCGCAAAAAAATTAGAGAAATTTATCGTAATTACCGCCCAATGTCTTCTATTTCTTCTTTTTCAAATTACTGCAAAGACTAACCTTAATCCTAACTTTATCCTAACCTTTACCTAACCATACCATTAATTTACCTGTTGACCGACGAAAAACCCACCGGACCTTTCTTTACCGCGACTTTGACTGACCTTGACCTTTTTGCCTTGACCTTTTTGAGAACCCACATTTTTCGGCCAACCCTTTTGTATTCCAAGGTGCAATTTTGGGGCAACCCTAAGTTTTTTTGGCAACCCTAATTTTTTGGCAATCCTATTTTTTGCAACCCTTCGAAGAAGGGTTTGCGCGCCAAAACGGTGAACGCACAACGTTGTACTGTCCACCCTAAGTTTTTTCGATCAATTCCTTTGGTCTTCCATGGCGTCCAATTTTTGAGCCCACGCCATAATTTGTGGTCCCCCTTTAGGCGGTCTTAGCACCCTTTTTTGATGGTTATTCCTAGGCCTCACCGAGCCTACACCCAGCTCCAAGTAGCCTTACACCCGAGCCACACCTATGTCACACCTTACACCGTTAGCCTAAACACCTACACCTAGCCTCCACCCAGCCTTCACCTACACCTACACTCACCTAGCTTCCACCCAGCCTTCACCTAGGCGGCCTACACCTACACCTAGCCTCCACCAGCCTTCACCTAGCGTACACCTTACTCCTAGCCTACACCCAGCCACACCTAGCCTACACCTTTGCACCAACCACACCCAGCCTGAGCTCAGCCAGATACCTGAATCACACTCCTTTGTAGGTTAATCTGTGCGAACATGAGGTCATGTTAGTACTCTGACCTGTTTGGATCGTCCGAACTTATTCCATCATCAGGTCACACACACACACACACACACGACACACACACACACACACAACACCACACACACACCACACTTACACTTATACACACACTTACACTATTACCCTTACACTCCCTCCATAGATACTTACACTTACATTTACACTTATACACACCGTAAACACACTACCAAACCCCATTTGGTCTTCCCATGGGGTCAATTTTGGCCCACCCCAATTTTTGGCCATCCTAATTTTTCGGCAGCCCTATTTTTCGACCAAACCCTTGGGCTCCAGGGACAATTTTGAGACAACCCCAAATTTTTCGGTCACCCCTTTTGTATTCCGGACAACTTTTTTTGATGACGTCATCTTTGATGACACCTATATTTTTGATGGTTCATCTTTTGATGGTTCAGTACATTTTTGATGGTTTCATTCTTTGATGGCTCAGCATATTGATGACTCATCTTTGATGCCGTCATCTTTGTTGGCATATATATTGATGATTCAGCTTTGACTAGACTAGATTTATGATGGCGTCAACTGTTGATGGTCCCAATCGCCGTAAGAAGTATCTAGGGATGTAGGAGTATCTATTAGTGTTCTATGAGTCACACAATGAGTGCCAGTGAGTGCCAGTGAGGAGTGCCAATGAGTGCCAAGTGAGGTGCCCAGGTCAGTGCCAAGTGAGTGCCACATTAGTGCCAACTGAGTGCCACATAGTGCCAATCGAGCGTGCTCAAATACAAGTTTAAAGAAATAAGTTAATTTTCATCCAGTCACAGGTAAGGCTCAGGATATGAAAAAACATGTTTTACATACCTTAAAACCAAAAAGACGATAAAATAATTCTCGACCAATCACAACGAGGTCATATAGAGATAAGGGATTACTCCGTCCATCACAAGTAAGAAAACATCCTTCTACCTGCTTAAAGATCTCACGATCCAGCAGTTTCAGTATGTGAATATATTTATAATATATAAACAATGATTGCTGTCATACGAAATTACTTTTGACCTGGTATTAGGCTTTAATCAGCCTGGGATACAAAAAAGGTTTATCCTAAATTTACGCCTAAATTTAGGCCTAACTAGTTATTGCACCACATTTACCAGAAAAAGGTCAGTTTGAATATATTTTTGACCGGGAATAGGTCTAAATCGCCGGGGAACAAAGGATTATGTCCTTTATATCTTTTCTGTTACAATTACAAGTATTATTTTAAGTTGTATAATAATGTTAGGCCTAAAGTAGTTATTCAACACATTTTACAGAGAGAGGCCAGTTTCGTATCTGTAAGAGTGCGGGTTGTTGTGTTTTCTTGTGATGGATTGTCAATGTACATAGATACTAAAAACAATAATAATAATTAAAGAAAATCCGAAATTATTTAAAAAACTGAAATATTTTTAGTTAAACAATCGACGCGATAATAATATAAATTCGTAATGAATACAGTATTTTTAAAAAACAACCTAGAAACGAATTTTAATTAAAAACTGTTAATGATTGCAGGAGCAAGCACTTATCTGATTTGTTCACTTACGTACATGTCTTAAAGAGATGAAAGCAGTAAGTCATACTAGAACATAAACGTGGGCAGTAGCTTGGTAGAGGTAGAGCGTGCAGGGGCTTGCCTATACTGATTACTGATTATGCTTTAAAGCGTACGAAAATATATGTAATAAAATTCATGAAAATTTTAGGTAAAAGTATTTTAAATTGATAAGTGTATAAACAGAAAGTATTAACACATTTTGCGTCTTTAAATTTATTTCGATATAACTATCTTTGTCATTATAGAAATTTAGAAACTTTGAAATGATTTTATTTTCTATTAATTGAGTAATAATGTACTGTTTTGAAAAACCTAAAAATGTTTTAAAAAATATACAGAGTGTGTAGTGAGTGGGACCCCTGTGGATTTGTTAGTGTGGTATGTTGTGTGTGTGTGTAATAGTGTTCCATAAAATAATAACAACTAGGCATTGAAGTAAAACACTAGTATATAAAATCAAAATATAAATATGTTTTAATAAATATCCTTAATATTGTAAGTGAGTGCTGCGGTGAGTGTGTAGTGGCTGTCTGTGTGGTAGTGTGTGTGTGTGTGTAGTGTGTGTGTGTTCTAAAAAAATAACAAATAAGCACGAAGTAAAATAACATAACAGTCATAATTAATAAAAAAAAAAAATAATTGAGTAAAAAATATAATATATAAGAAAATAAAAAATAATAAGAAAGAAAATTAAAAAAAAATATATAAACAAAATAAAATTAAATGTTAATAAATATATTGAGGTGTTAAAGCAGTAAATCATGAGTTAAAGCAGTAAAACATATGAGTAAAGCGTTAAAAATTGGCAGTTAAAGCAGTAAAACTGAGTTAAAGCAGTAAAGCAGATAAAACAAGATAACTAAGCCCTTTGTTGCTAGGTCACATCTCTATTGATTTACTGATAACTGACTTTAAGGTATGTAATGAATATGTGAGAAAGCAGTAAAACATACGAGTTAAAGCAGTAAAACGTTGAGATTATAAAGCAGTAACCACGTAAAACAAAAGCATACTAACCCCTTGTCGCTATGTAACACCTCTATTGATTTAATGATTGACTGCTATTAAGGTATGTAATGTTAATTAATATATGAGTTTAAAGCAGTAAACAATATGAGTTAAAGCAGAAACATGAGATTTAAAGCCAGTAAAGCAGTAAACAGAATAATAGCATTACTAACCTTTGATGCTATGGTAACACCTCTATATTGATTTACTTGATTTACTGCCCTTTAAGGATCTGTAATGTTAATAAATTATGATGAGTTAAAGACCAGTAAACATCATTTGAGTAAAGCAGTAAAACATCGAGTTAAGCTAGTAAAGCATTAAAACAAAAGCATACTAAATCCCTTTTGTGGTACGTTAATCGACCTCTAATGGTATTTACTATTATACTGACTTAAAGATCTATAAAGTTTATCGTGTTTAGTAAATTTCGTATAAATGTAGTAAAATGAAATGATTATATATCAGGCACTCTGGCTTTTTTCTTCTTACATACAATTTTTAAAAATTTTAATTAAAATTAAGAAGTTTAAAAAATTATAGAAAATTTACTGTTAATATTATTGTATGTAAACAATATTTAATAATAGGTCTGTTAATGAGTTACAGTTTAGGTTCGCGAATGATCTTAATAAAATTGTATAAGTATGGAAAAAAAATTGATATGACGTCATTGATATATTATGTGTTAAATAAAAATAATAGGTCGAATGAGTTACAGTTTAGTTTTGCAGAAATGTTGTTAAAAAATGTTTAAAGTATGAAATTAACAATGAATGACTCATAGTATATATATTTTTCCTTCGCGCGGAATATTGCGGCCTGCGGGCGCACGCGGCCGGGCGGGTACGCTGGGATATGGCGCCTGCGGCGCACGCCGGGGCGGCGGTGCGGCGGCGGGGACGGTCGCGATGTCTGCACCTGCTGGGTGCCTAACTGGTTTGGTTGTCTTTGCGGAGAGGACGATCTGCTGGCGTCCTGGGTGTTTCAGCTTAATAACTTATGGGAAGACATTAATATTAACACTCTGTTCTTTGATGTAGGTAGAAAAGGGTAGCAAAGATGTCTTCATCAAAGATGAATCATCAATAATGCTGTATCAAAGATGACGTCATCAAAGATTAGTGAGTCATCAAAGATTAACCTTCAAAGTTTGAACCTGACAAAGTGAGCCTCAATAGTTGAGCCAAACATATGAGATCAAAATATCAAGTGTGTTAGTGTAAGCTGAAGATGTATCTGTGTGTGGGGTGATGTTAATATCTGGGCGTTACTGATGTGTGAAGTGTAAGTTTATGGAGTGAGTGTAAAGTGTTCATTATGGAAGAATGAGTGTAGAGTGGTGTATAAGTGTCATAGTGAATAGTGTGATATAGTGTCATAGTGATGTGTTTAGTGTCAAGTGTATGGTGTAGGTGGTGATGCAAGTAAATTATACATTATTACAGTATATTAATATATATATATATATAATATATATATATTATATAGTATTATATTATCTATAAATATAATATAAATATATATTATATATATATTATATATATAGTATATATATATATAAAGGCTATAAGTGTTATGAACAAAGACACTCCAATAGTAGGAAGCATAGCTTAGCGCTGTATATACACAAATCGATATCCTCATACCTTATAAACCTAGGCGTAGACACCATAGGGCCATATTCTAGCTCAGGGGAGCTAGAAAGGCTTTGAAAAGGGCACTCAGATTGGCCACTATGTGGCTACTCAGTGGTCCACTATGTGGCACTCATTGGCACTCCATTGGCACTCACCTGGCACTCACCTGGCACCATAGAAATACTCATAGAACCACTAATTTAGACATCTCCTAGATGACTACTATACGGCGATTGGGAACCACATCAAGTTGAGGCCATCAATAAATCTGCATAGATCATCAAAGACCTGAACATCAACTATAGATGCCCAACAAAGATGCGGCATCAAAGGAGATGCTGCGGACGCGGACTCGGAAACGTTTGCGGCCACGATCTCAAATGTGTAACTCTTTGATATAGTATTCTGTCGTCTGATAAGTGTTAGAAAAAGGACAACTCATAGTTAGGACAGCATCCTTAGCAACTTGTAATATACACCAATCTGTTCCTCATACTATAACCTAGGGGAGACACCCATATTAGGCATCTAGTCAGGGAGGTAGAAAGGCTTGAAAAAGAGTGGCACTCAGTTGCACACTGTGGGCGGCACTCACTGGCACTATGTGGCACTCCTTGGCACTCATTGGCACCTCACATTGGCACTCATTATGCACTCACCGTGCACTCATCTGTATACTCATAGAATACTCAGTAGAACACTAATTTAAACATCCCATAGATACTTCTTACGGTGATTGTGATGACTCATCAAAGATGAACCATCAATAAATTCTGAGCTCAGTCAAAAAAGCTACAAGGTCAAAAAAAAGTTACAATGTCAAAAATTGTACCCTGGAATACAAAAGGGTGGACCGAAAATTTGGGTTCTCAAAATTGTCCCCTGGAAGACCATAGGGTTAGGTCGAAAATAGGTTAGCCGAATAAAATTAGGGATAATCGAAAATTAATGATGGCTTAAAAATAGGGTGGGCCCAAAAATTGACCCATGGAAGACCAAAGGGTTCGGTAGTGTGTTTTGTACGTGTGTATAAGTGTAAATGTAAGAGTCTATGGGTAAATGTATAGTGTCATAGTGAATGGTTGTATAAGTGTCATAGTGAATGTGTGCTCATAATGTAAGTTGCTGTGTGTGTGTCGTGTATGTGTGTAGTATGTTGGTGCGTTGGTCGTGTGTGTGGTGTGTGATAACTGATATTTGTGGGTGCGATCCGCCAGAGATGCAAATAAAGTAGGAAAAGATCCAACGAGGTCTGATACCTACATGGCCTCATTTATTACACAGGAACCTACCCAAAGCAGTGGCAGGTACCTGTCTGAAGTCGTGAGTATAACAACCTACTAATCCATCACTCGACCTTTTGAAGAATGCTTCAATTTCATGCCATGATACCGTATCAAGTGCCGAAATATCAAGGGTAAAAACAATCTAAAAAGGGGCTAAGCCCCTAAACGGGGGCCAAAAATTTAGGGTGGGCCAAATGACCTTCATGGAAGACCAAAAGGGTCGGATTTCGGAAAAAATTTGGTGTGGGACAACGTACAACGGTTGCTGCGCACTCGTGTAGCGCAACCCTCTTCGAAGGGTTTGCAATATTAGGAGATTGCCGAAAAAAAATTAGGATTGTTGCCAAAATAGGGTGGCCGAAAATAAAATTAGGGTGCGCGAAAAAATTTGTTCCAAAAAGGGTTCAAATGGGTCAAAAAAAGGCCAAGTAAGGCCAAAAAATGGTATCGCGGTCAAAAAAGGTCATAGGATGGGTGAAATAAGGTCAGTGTGGTTTTCGATCATAGGTCACAGGTGTGTTTTTGGGGCCCAATATCCACTTCCTACTACTAATATGCTTACTATTTTATACAATAAAATCCTAGATAGAAAAAAAAGAATTAAAATTTTGATAGCTGCCAAAAAAAAGCAACAATAGCAGGCGTAATATTGGTAAAGTAATTTCATAAAAATAAGATTACTAGAAAATGATACGTTATGACGATTCCAAACATTGGGCAATCATTACACAAGACAATATATTCTAATTACTTATACATTTCGCCATTTCCTACATGTCTTCAGCGTCGGTGTTGTGTGATGAAAAGTAATTCACATATATTCCCACCTCGACAAAGAATAATATGGTTAGCAGGGGGTATTTTCGGCCCTTGCATTCAGAGAGAAGAGAATTATGAAAATTTTCTTCAATATGAACTCAACTGCTTCGAGGAACGCAGCTTCACTTCTTAACAATTTACATTATATGTCATTTATTATTTAATTATTATTTTTTTTTTGGTATTGATTATTTTTACTAACAAATTCCAATAATAAAGTAAGACTGTGCCAGCTTGAATCAACCTGATCCAATAAATTCAAGCTATAATTGCATAAAAAAATTTACATTCTAAATTCCGAGATCTGTATGTTTTCCTTTAAGTTGTTTACGTGTTACTTTGCTACCAAACTCTCTCTCTCTCTCTCTCTTCGTCATCTCTCTCTCTTCTCTCTCTCGTCTCTCTCTCTCTCTCTGTCTCTCATCATCTCTCTCTCTCTCTCTCTCTCTCTCTCTCATCGTCTCTATCGTCTCCTCTCTCTCTCTCTCTCTCTCTCTCTCTCTCTCTCCTTCGTTCTCCTGTCCTTTGAAAATATCTTCAAACCAAATTCTATAAGTAGATTTTTCAGACTTTCTTTTGTCTCTCAATAAATCATGTCAGTCTATCTATCGTTCCTCTTTCCAATTCCTCTCTTCTGCCTTTCGGTTTTCATGATTCCCCTCGTGGTTTCCATTGCAGTCACACTAGACGAACATCAATCATAATATATATATTATATATATATATAATATATTATATATATATAATATATATATATATATATAACTATAATTATATATATATATACTAATATATATATATATAATTATATTATACAGTGGCGTATCCAAAGGGGGGCCAGGGGGACCATGGCCCCCCCGAAAATTTTTAAGACATTTTAAAATTTTTAGGAGATCATATCCTCAATAATCTAAAATTACGAGGTTAAAGTTATTTCATATAATTCGTCCTGTCAGAACAAAATCTCGTAAGAAATTTAGAATATCTAAACGTTGAAAGCCATCAGAGAAAAGCAACACTTAGAGGGGGAAAAATTTTTTATCAGGCAGATTTTTTGAACGAATGTGTAAGCGTATCTATCTGAAGCTGGAAAGTATTGAAATTGCTTGTACCAAAAATTTTAAGATTCCAAAAAAACAGAACCCAGCATTCCTACTGTCGCGACCCACAGACTTTATAGTCGCATATTCATTTTTTTTACCATTCTTGGATGATTTAATACCAACATTAGGAGAGGTTTTAAATCATAAAGTAAATTATATCCTTCTCCTGCAATTGTTCATACCGAAAACAGTTGTAATTGTGTCATATGAAAGATAAAGATTTGTGTATACATTTTACAAGGAAGATCTCCGAAAGCCCAATTTGAAGGTTTAGTAAAGCAGAATGGATTTATTGAAGTTGAAAATGGCATCGACGCACAGATCGTCCAAAAACAGCACATAGGACAGACTAGGTTCTATGTTCGCGTAGTCACCATCCAAATTATTTATCATCTTTGTTGCAATGACAGGCAATTCACCCGTGCCTCCTGCTTCAGTAGAAAAGAAGCTTTTAACATTAAGACTTCTGAAAACCTGCTTGAGAATACTGTAGGAGAATGAAAGACTTACTGACTTACTCCTCCTACAATATATTACATCGAAATATGTGACATAAAAAATTAACAATTTAGGTAAGATATTTAGACTCTC
>JABUQX010056055.1:0-12500 GCA_015478945.1 Trachelipus rathkii
TTGCTTTCAGATCTATTATAAAAAAAAACGTGAACATCACTACACACTAATATTACTCACCAATATGACCTAATAACCACACACCCATCAAACAACTACCTAAAACTACACTAACAACAACACTACACATACCCACTATTTAATAATTTACTCTATTTAAGTATCCACATATTCACTTAATGAACTTATAATACCACACATTTCACTATTGGGTAATTATACTACATTTTAACATTAATGGCTTAACTTCAACATAAACACTCTACATACACATACACTCAGTAATTTTAACTTGAACCTCAATAGCAGATTTTTACATTACTAATCATCACATCACAGTAATTTTACTTATTAACACTCCACATTATGATTATATATATTATATATATATATAATATAACGATTTTGATTATACCTTCCATACACAGATTTTCTTACACAATATATCAATTACCTAACATTACAACTGCACGCTGCTAACACGACAGAAATTTTTTTTGCGGTTGACAAGGCTGTTCAAGCATATCACTATATTCATAATTTAAGTATATTATATATCATTATAAAAATTTATTTTAATAGTTTTTAATTTAATATATATATACATTTTATATATTACATATATTTTCAATAATATATAGATAAAAATTATTATATTAATCTTAATGTATTATTTATAAAATTATTAATATTATAATAAATATATCAATTATATATCTTTGAAACAAGTGAATTTATAATTTTACATTAGTTAATACATTTTTGTTTATAAAATTTATAATATATATTTAGACATGATTTTTTTTATAAATAATTAATAAAGTATTTACTAAAATTTTTGATATATGAATTTTATTTAAATAAAACCGATAAAATTTTATAAGATAATTTAATGAGACATAAATAACGTAGATATTTCAGTTAATGGATAGCTACCGTAATTAGACGACCCCTTCACTACTCAGTAACAGCTATTGCACGTATATATATAAGATTTTGTTTTATTTCGGATAGAGTGTTAGCGTTAGCTTATAATTGTTAGCTTTTAGCTGCATTAGTATAAGATTATAAGTATAAAATAGTAAAATAAGTTTCACCTATGCTAAATGATAACATGTATATTGCTAAGTTAGTTAAATAGTCATATTTTATCTTAAGTAGTTTTAGTGAATGATTATTTATTATTTAATATAATAAAACATTATTCTTACATGAGTATACTATAAAAATTTACATTTTAATTAATCATAATATTATATCGTAACCGTTTTTTAATATTTGGGTTATTTTTACTTTATTATATTATTATTATTTATTTATATATGATAATTGAAAATTCATCACTATAAAAAACACATATTCATATAATATACCTGCAATCCTTATCTTAGATCGTAATACTGTGAGTGACTCGTTATATTATAGTTCGTGTTAATAATATGTGTTGTATATATATATAGGTAATATTATATATCATTTATTGTGTAATTACCCTCAGGGGCGATTTAATATAGCTCACTGTCAGGTAAATAATAATTTTTAAATTTATCTAAATCTTTGAGTGATAATCACTTATTTTTACTTATTATGTAAATTGTGGTGCTAATAACTTACGTTAGGTAGTATAACCTAATTATTTATATAGGTACGTAAGATTTGAGAAAATATACTTTTTATTATCAGTAGCGTTATTCATTATATCAATATATATCCTATTATAACTACTATTAGTGATTATAAGGTTAATTTACAGTTTAACGACTCAGATAAATCATTTGATTATTATTATTTTTATAAATATATTTTGATACGAAATACCTATGCTAGGTATCTATGAGTAAGATCTTTAATAAAGTATTAGTAAAAGTATATGTTTTCCTTATCTTTGGTGCATTTCATGGTTCTGAGACAAGTGAAAGATTTTGTATTTGAGTTGACTGTTTCGTCTCTTCCTTTCCATTTTGCGTAGTCTATTATGAACCACTGCAGCGCAGCATCTAAGAAGCTTGATTATGTGCTTTTAGTATTTGTGTGTATGCGCCTTATTTAGCAGCAAGTCACTCGCTTAGAACCGCTCCTGTGTAGTGAGTTCATAGACACAGTCACTGAGTGCTCTGGTGTGTTGCATTCTGCGATGCGAAGCCAGTGACGACAAGATGATTTAAAGAGTGTGTACAATCATCCACAGTGTGACTTGGAGCATGCATGTCTAGCTGTAGGGACAGATCTCTGAATTCGGTTCTCATAAAATATTTCGATGGAGATGCGTCAACTAGGAATTGAATAAATATATATGCGTCAGAGAATTGCTCTTACTCAATACCACATGTTCAAAAATCTCGAGGAAAGGAGTTAAGGAGTTGCAATTGCTTTGAGTCTTTCCATATTATTCTTTGATTGTGACTCGAGACATTTCTCATTTCTTCATTGACAAAAAAACGTATCTCTGGTTTTGCAACTTTCAAATTGCTTGAAAATTTTATCTATATATGATTTTTTGTAAAAAAATTTTGTTTTTTAAAACAATCATACCACGCATTTTTTCTAAGATGATTATTAGATCAGTTTGGTTTTCACTGAATGAATTGGATATTGCATACGTATAGTATATCATGGAAAACCAGTAAAGGTAAATTAAAATTGAACGACCACTACAACATCATATCAAATACTCTCAACCACCCCGCGCCTGCTCTTACACACTAATTCGGTCTCTTCACGTTTCTCATTAAACAAATATTTTATTCAATTAAGTTCTTTTGTATGTGATTTTATTTATTTTAGTAGGATATAGTTTTTACTATGCTGGCTAAATTGTTTCTCTTGATCCAATCTTTATAGGTCGTATGATATCCACTATATAACCATCAATTACTCTCACGTACTACCACAACAACTCTCCGCAATCGTAATTATTAATCGTTATTATCCACCACACCCTTGTTGTCGCACACTTTCGTACACACGTCATTCTACATCCGTGTTGTCAACCATCACCACAGACTAACAGATGACACAGAGGATAAGTTTCACAACTAACATACTGGAATTGTCTAATTTTTGAATGTATTTTCTTGATTTATGTTTTTATTTTTTTTTTTTGTGAGATTTATTTAACTATGATACGACGTAATTGATATACTTACACTCATCTATGATATATGTGTTTATTAAGTTTATGCGTGTGGACACAAATCACACACAATCACTATTACAACCACTATTTACCAGGGGACTACACTTTCACTCTTTAGCCAATTAACGAAATTCTATGGAGCCCCCCCTCCGCTCGATCTTCTTTGTGAGTACGCATTCCATTCTTGTGGAAGTGCTTTGGATCTCAACGATATATATGTGTGTTTGTTAGCTAACTTTGTGATGCCCAATAATTTCGTAGGGGTTCATATGCCCTCATCTTCTCTGTTATCTAGCCATCTACTTACGTGTGTGTATATTAGCTGTTCATGTATTTGAGCTGTCATATATCAACTTTTCCTCAACTTAATAGCTTTGTATATACTATATTAATCGCGTTATTTGTGTGTATCATTACTATTTGTGAGATGATAATCATCTTTTTGATGGCATCATAATACATTCATTTTGCTTAACTCACCTTGAATATATTAGTTATGATTCTACACTTTATATATATAAGCAGTATATACACTTATATAATAGAACACTTCCTGAAAGAACGGAATAGAAGATAAGAACAATGTTCTATTATTCACTATATAAGACGCTACTATGATCATATTATAATAATTAGCTCATCCTTATTGCACCTTGCAATACTCACTACACATAAATATATATATATATAGTATATATTCTATATATATATAATTTATTATATTTTAATATATATAAAGGTATAGTATATAGCCAAATATATTAAGGAATATTTAACCAACTCTAAGTTGTTATATTTATTTGAGCGAGAGAATGCCTTGTAAATACACACTTTTTTAATCAAACAAATTATATATTAAGAAACAATAACTAGAAAAGATTAAACTATTGTTGTGCACCAAAAATACAATATAACTATCTTATAATAAAAAAATAATAATAAATAATTTATTTATTTTATAAAATTACTTTCATTTAAAAAAAACTTATATTTATAAAGCTTTCGCCTGTAGCCATAGCTACTACGTCAGCCTTTTTATGAGTGATATAAGTGAAATAGAAACTCCTTCAATAAAATATGGTAAAGATCCAATAGAATTTAGGCTGTTGTTGATCAATATTTTGAGAGTGCTTTGTCTTGCGATTCGATGCCCTATGTGCAGTGCGATGTGTATTATTGTGTGCTGTGCTATATAAGGCAGACCTGCTGTTGCGTTGCGCGCCAGTCGGAGAATGTGCGTCGGCGGTGGTATGCAGCTGAATATTTATATCTTTTTCGCCCGATTCTCATTTAAGAGTCGGTGGCTTTACCTGCGGCGGGCAGGACGCTCTCCGTGTGATGCGGTGCATCGAGTGCAATAATTTTGCCTTGTGAGTGTGTTTGGTTGCTGTGATGAGCGCGGTGAGTGAGGTAGTTCTATTGCTCATCTATTATTGCTTTCGTGAGACGTTTTAAAACTTCTTCTCACCCTGTGTGGAGTGTAATGTAGCTTGTTAAATTCTTACTATCGGAATATACTGAGAGAGTCAATAATCTCTCGTTGGTCAATTTCCGAGTCTAATTTCTAAACTAAGGAAACACCAATATTCTTTCTTTCAGCTCATTCAATAGAGATATCTATCTCACATGCTATGCAGACAGTGGATATTACTATAAGTTTTGAAAATAATATAATGTGCTATCATGGGAAAATCCTATAAGAAAACAATATTGTATTTATCGTGTGAGTTCTTATTAGGTTTTAAGACCGTTTTTAGAGCAGTTGAAGAGCTTATTTTGTGAACAGGTGTGGGGTATATTACGTGATGGTATTAATTTGTAGGTCGCGTAATTTTGTGACTTATAAACGTAGTTCTTATCATACTGAAGAATTAGATGGTAGGGTCATATCGGTCTATAAAGGCTAACGTCGTTACATATGACTCAAATCAGGTAATATTTTCTCGTAGGTAGACGGCTCCTAGAATCGGTGTTTTATACAGAGATAAGACAAAGTGTCTGTGGCTTTTCTCGTGACACATTACTATAATTAGCTTGACCCTGGATATGATTTTATGGGGAAACGAGTTATATTGTAATTGCCAGTTCTGTGAGGAACTCACCGCTATAGTAACAGAGATAGAAATAATTTCTTAGTTTTTCCAATCCTGACTAGGCAGTTGAGTTAGGGGAGCACAATAGCACGTAGATGCGGTCACGTTTAACAATCACACCGGCAGTTAATCATGGGTTAAGCCGCGGTGCGTGGATGTTGTTCGTTGGTGTTTATTAGTAGTTGACACGTGAAATGAGGAGAACGTTGACTCCAATGTACATTATTATAAAAATATGATGTAATATCTTTATATGAGCTGTCGTGGCTTTCTATATAACTATAAAGGCAAACCACACGATAATTATTAAATAAACCTTACTGAACTAGCATCATCATACATTATGTTCATCGATCGAATAAAAGTGATCAAAAATGGCACATTGTGAACTAAGTTGATAATTTGGTGGTCAGTATCCTTTAATATGTAGAAACTAGTAATCTGTGAATATTATAATGCAGCGTTTCATTAAAATATCAAAAAATGTCGAGGATATTCACATGTTTGTTCGGGTTTCGCTATCGCATATGGAAGAATCATGCGATAAATTTTTGTCACAAATATTTGTCAATTCAATATCATGTAATACCTGAGCTCGAATACGTATGCTGTAAATGAACGTTTGGCAAAGAGAATGGATCGAATAGGAGGAAAAGAACATAATGTGAGCTCTTTATCAAGCCTCTATGGCTGCGTCATAGCCGGAAGCGCAATAATGTAGCTGAAGTACATGTGGACAGCATGTACGATAAGTTCATATACAACTGCCTTTTTGTCTTTTTTACTTGAAATAATTCTGCAACGTACTAATCATGTTTTCTAACATCAAACTTATTTATATTCAACAATTAAAGAATTTTTATTGCTGCGATAAAAAAGAGTTAATTATGTTAATTATTAAAATTATTAAGTTGTATTATGTCACACTATAATCAAAACCAGAGTATATTGTTAAACATCAAAACACATATTGGCTTGTGTGTAATTCAAGCTAAAATTGACTAGCTCTCCTCTATAAGAGTGGTAATATGACAGATAGAATAGATCCTGGTTACAGTATATTAGTTTAAGTAATGGCAGTTTTTGTGCATAAAAATCAGAGAAACACTGATTATGATAAGCTGATGAGTTTGAATATTTTTTTGTACTTTATTTTAAATCAATATAAATTGCTTTTAAATATATTATTTTTTATCATGAAGAATGAATATTATTATAATGTACGTGTTTAATTACAACATAAAGACTGTTCTCTAAAATTTAGGACAAATTAATCTTTGTTACCGTCCGTTACCTACCATTTTGCTCGATAGGACTTTATAACGGTATGATAGCTATTAGCTTGCGTATTGTGTGTTGTAGAGTTTGATCGGTGGGTGTGTTGTGTGTGGTGGCGTTAGTGGGTGTGAAGATTTTGCTCGTGCTATATGGTCACTTTCGGTCTGCCTGTTAGAAAGATCGATAGCGCAATTGTGAGCATATATGCTGCTCGTGTGGTTTTTTGTGTTGTTTATATAATCTGTGTGTGGTAAGTACTTGCGTAAGTGCTGTGTATGTGAGATTATATTTGTTTGTGTTGAGTGTCACTAGAATGTATTACCTGTGCTTTAAATAGTCTTGGTTGAATTTTAGTGCTATAAAGTTCTTATAGTGCTGTTCTGTGAGAGTTCTTGTCAAGTGGTGGTTGTAGTAGATAAGATAAAGTGTATAGTGTTAAAGTTGTGTTGATGCATGTGTGTGTATGGGTGCGAGTTTCGCTCGCGTTCAGAATTGTTATGTGTAGTTGATGGTATGTGTTGATGTTGTAGGTATGTTGGTGATATTAGTATTAGTGTGGTGTGTATGATTATGATATTGAGGTGTAGTGGTTGGGGTTGAGTTAAATTATGTATGTTTGCTTAATATATAACCTCATACATAGGCATGAAAAGTTAAAATGAATAACTAGTAATATATATGAATAAATAAAAAATATAAATATAAATAATAAAATAATAAATTAATAAATAATAAATAATTGAAATTAAACAGATTCTCGATAAATCTTATATTTACCTTAAACAATATAATAAGAAAACATTATATGAGTTAGCATGATTAATAAGCGAAAGTTATTAAATATCTACAGTGGATAAATGCGAAAGTTAATATAATAGCAGCTAAGATATATATAGTACAAGATAATTAGTTTAATAACCTAATAGTATAAAGCTATATAAGTTAAAGCTAGTAAAGTCAAGATTAAGTTTTAGCTCAAGTAAAGCAGTAAAACCTAATGACATATTACTTAATTACTGTTAAGTAGTGTTGATGGTTAAAACTCTATATTAGTATTTAACTTAGAATTTATTATACTTAGTGTGCTTTATATTTAAAAGGTTATGTATTAATAGTTTGATATATGTAAGTTAAAATAGCCGTATATATAGGGGCTATATTATTGAAGTATTTAGGCAGTAATAAGCTATTATAATATAAGTTATAATAGTGCTAGTATAAATGAGATGTAAAATACAAAGCATACTAATATTATATAACTTAGATGTTGTATTTAGTAGTAACAACTCTCTTTGGCGATTTAAATTGTGTGTGATCTTTCTGTTATGCTTAGAAATGTGTATAAGTGATAATAGTTATTCCGCTTCTTTTTGTCGCATATGAATTAAAGTTCTAAAAAGATAAAAATCAAAGGAGTAATGCCGTTCGACCGTGGCGACGAAAGCGATCAAATGATCCGGACACGAAAAAGCATGGTTCTTTAACAGTTGTGCAACGTAAAACAGCGCAAGGATGATCCATCTATAGCGCACTCACGCATCTGTCTCAAATAAATCTCATACAAGGTGTTGGTACAGCCAACTTTTATATCGAAGAATCGTTACTCTGATTTTTCCGCTCGCCTCTTATCACGATGTTTAGTGTGTAATATGTATGTGAGTTACAGCAGTAAGCAGTAGAGTTACAAAGCTTACCAGTTGGGTTCTATCGTTGAAAGCTCATGGAGTGGTTAAAGTCATGGCAGGATAAGGAAAGACAAGAAATGTGTCCTACTATAAGATCGATTGTTTAGGTGCTTCATGAGATGATATATTTAAATAATATTCTATATCAATAAGCCAAAGCATTAAGTTGTTTTTATAATGGTTATGTTATACTGTATAATAATATATTAATGTGTAAGTTATAGTTTTGTTTTAAATTACATTGAAGTATTTCAGCCAGTTTAATATATATATAATTACTTATAGATGATTTTATAATAATGTAAAATAAAAAAGTTATTAAAATAACAATATAAAATAACATATACTAATTATATATATATATTGGTGTTTAGTAGTATATATATAACTATATATCTTTATATTTGAGATTCTTTATAACTGAATTTACTAGGCTTTCATAAGGAGTTATATAGATATGAATCAGATAAACGAGTTGTTCTGCCTGTTGTTATTTTGTTATACATATTAGTTGCGCTATTATAGTACAACATATGGGATCAGTGGTGAAGTGTGTATCAAAGAGTGGACTCCGTGAATTTTAAATAAAGTGAAACTAAAATCTTGATCATGTGATTTTTATATCTTCTTCTATTGATAAATAATTTTATTTAAATATAACATAATTATTTATCTATTAATTAACATACAGTAACCTATTATAAAGTAGATATGTCAAATCATTTCTCAAAATTTGAATTGATAGTAAAATAAATATTCGTGTTCATAATTATTAAGGTTGTCATGAGGTTGCGTTATTTATAGGTTGGTTAGAAAATAGTTTATTTATAATAATAATAAATATGTTATTTTAAAGTATGAAATAATATAAAAATGACCCTCTATAGTTATTATATACTCTGAAAAGAATTCCTATATGCACCAATAAGTTTTTTATTAACGATCTCTTTGTTATAAACTTGAATAGAGGATATAAATAAAGTACGCTCCAGTAACGATTTAAATAAATGTCATGAGTAAGTGAGTACGTTACAAAATGGGGAGGTAGGTGTTAACAGAACAAAGAGTACATCAAAGATAAATATATGAATAAGTTAGGGAATATAGAATAATACCCTGGCTCTTGGTGTTTCAAAATTGAATGAGCTCAGGGTAAAAGAAAATCATAAATAATATATTAATAACAGCTCTAGCATTGTCATGACTTAGAGAGAGATCGATAGAATCATGCATAATACTAAAGGTTTGCAGACCTCGACTGGAGTCTGTGAGCAGGAAAAATATCGAATCTTATAGCGACTACAACGATAGTAAAAATATTGAAACTTGTTCAGGTTAAATTCAAATATGTGAAGCTTTAACATAACGTGTTCGGAGGTAAATGCTGTGTGTTGGTGCCTTGTGGGTGCGCTGTAATAATGAAGGTGTGAGGATAAAGATTCGTTGAGAGTAATAATGATAACGGCTGATGAGGTGTGAGATATAATGGTGCGTGTGTAGCGTTTTGTAATTACCGTTGACATGTGTACTCTGTCGTTTTAAAACTCACTCGTGTGCTTTTTTGCTCAGTAACTCTGTGCTCATTGTGAGTTTGTTGTTATCTGTAAATAGCATGTGTGTGTTTTTGTTTGTGTATTTGCATTTAGGTTGTATAGTTGTGTGGTGTGTGTGTGCTCTGATTGGGGTTGCTGTGCTAGTACAACGCCTCTATTGCTGTGGTCGATCGATCGTAGATACTTGATGGGGTGAGTATTTGATCACGAGTACCGGTGTTAAAATCTGTGCATAGTGTTGTTGATTGGGTGTGGATGTTTTTTAGTGATACTGCTCTCTTCGCTCATCTTGTAGGTTAAGTAGCCTGTGAGTATAAGCAGGAAGGTGAGTAGAGGGGAGATGAGTGTGTGTTGTGAATCGTTTGAAGTGTTGTTCGTTCTAACTAATGTGTGAGTGGTCACTTAATGATAATATCTGTGTGCTGTGTGTTGTTGAAGGTATCAATCTGTTGTTAGTTATTGTCGTCAATAAGTTTCAACAGGTATCGTAGAGGAGATATGGAGAAGATGAGTTTTTAAAATTAGATAAGAGATGAGAGAGCAGAGAGTCTGTATGGTATGGTGAGAGATGATGTGTGTGGTAAATGAGAAGAAGCAAAGCAAAGCGAATAGAGAGAGAGAGATGAATCCTGCGTTTTACTACAATTTTTCATTCTGTTGTCTGTAAATTTTTCTGTGTTTAAAGACTGTGTGTATAGCGTAGCGGTTTTTATCCATATTGTGTGAGTGTGTAGTTTGCTCTTGTGAGTGCTCTCTTGTTATATTGTGTGTTGTCTTGTTTGTTGCTGTTTTTTTGTTGTTTTTTTTGTTAATACGTATGTTTTTGTTATTTAGTGTTCGTGTCTCGAGTATAATTGTGAAATATATATGTTGTTATAGCATTAATCAAATCATTTCATATAGAATATAGCATTTTCTAAGTAAATCGTTTTATGTAGGAGCGATAAATATAAATAAATTGTCAGTATGATAATGACTAGAAATAGCAAAAAAGTATATGAAATATTTACTATCTTAAATGGTATATATAAAAATAATCTAGATATTCCTATACTAATTGATACTATTAATTATATAAAAATTTTATAGAACAAGTAGATTTCATATTATATTTAATCTATAAAATTATTAAATTATGAATTTACAATACGTTTTTTATCAGAAAATATAAAATTAATGTCAAAGAAAATTTTATTTTTATGATAATATTAATAAATACTTTTTTTAAGTAAAAAAAATATAATTTTGCGTGTATAAGGATTGATTTTGTGTTTGGATGGGATGCGTGCCTGTTGTGGGTCGTCAAACATGCCGTGCTCAGTTTCTCCGCGCCCTATTCGAAATAAAATAAGACAATTGATATTCGTTCAATTAACGAAAATAGAGATCGCCGCCCGATATTTATTATATATAAAACTAATTTCAAAGCCTCTTATTAATAATAAATATATAAATAAGTATTAAAATATAAATTAGAATATTTTAATATTTGATAATATTTGAAAGATTATAATAAAACAACTAGCTAGCTTTGGGTGATTTATATACTACTACTCTTGAGCACTTGTAGTGTACTGTTTGATGTGTTCGTGAGGAATGTAGAGTGTATTAGCGGCGAATTTTACCCCCATAATATATGTGCTAATTAGGTATGCAGTTACGAAAGAATTCGTTTTCTAAAGCGTAGGAAGGAGTGGGACATGTAATCTAAATATTGATAAATCTGAAATTCTAAATTCTAATAAAAATGACTCAGTGGAAAGGGTTTGGTGCGGTGTATCTCAAATTAGGTGTGGAAGGTGTGTAATGCTTTGGAGAAATGTGCCCTTGGCAAATGAATGTGTATATTCTCTCTCTCTATCTCTGCTTCTTATATGGCAGATACGGATGCGGATTTTCAGCATATATTATATCCAGATTTAATGGTGAGCATAATCTTATAATTGCTTACGTTATATATACGTTTACTTTGATAATTTTTGTATCTAAAACTTATTTTTGGAGTAACATTTTTAAGATTCTTTCCTTGTTTTTTATACTACTATTTAAAAATATGTAATAATGCACCCTCTCTTTTATTTGAGGAATGTCGATCTGGGTCACCTATAATGACCTATAAGGTGATGGATTTGCCTCGATCTAGTCGAGTTAGTAGGTATGTCCTTTTTACTATTCTCTCTCTCTCTAACAAGATGAGATGCAGAGATAGTTGGCTCATATATCAGTGATATTATATATATATAGTGATATCCATGTGTAGTATCTGAGCCTGTCGCCTACTTAGGTGATAGTCTTTGTTGTTCGAAGTGATGTTTCATTAGTGTGATGTTAGTATAATACTTCGGAGGTGATACAGTTGTGCTCTGATGACTGCTGAGATTAGAGGGATATATTATACACAGTGATATCCTCGTGTGATATTTAATCAGTGTTATGTATGCTATAGCGTCATAGTGAATCAACTCTCAAGATTTGTGCGCGTAGTAGTTCTGCTATGTATACACACTTGGGCTTATATAGGCTGGATAGTATAAATGTGGTCTCTAGATGAAATGGTTGAATGGTGATGCTTTGTCGATAACGATCTGTAGACAGATTGACTTTCTTATCTCGTGGGTTATAGTGTGACCTTACACCACAGATGTGTATATATTATTGAGAGACTATTATACTTACCTACTCTGTTGAGGTTAATTCGTGAGGATATATGGATCATCTGCCGGTGAGTACGAGAACTCCAGCTAATCACGGGTGA
>JABUQX010056055.1:17500-32500 GCA_015478945.1 Trachelipus rathkii
ATATTACATCATATATATATATATATATATATACTATATATATATATAATATAAATGAATGAGTCACTGAAAATTTTTGTTTTAACTTTAATAAATTATTTTTTTTAAAATCTTGATAATAAAATTCCGTGAATGAATATTAATATTATTTAGCTAGACAGTAAGTCACGTTAATTTATTTATGTCCAATATTGCATTATATTACACAGATTCTCTTAGGTATGACAAAGTAAATAACTATACAAAGCTATAACATTTTAATTTCATATAATGTTTTAGCATTATATATATATATATATATTATATATATATATATATATATATATGATATATATATGTTTGGTAGTATTTTTTGTATTGTAGTAGTATGATAGTGGAGTGTTGTTTCTATTTTTATCAATATTAGGCAAAGTAGTAGTTTTGATTATTATTGTTAGTTTGGCGGTGTATTATAATGGTATATTTATAGGTGTATATTATATAGTACGAGTACCTGTTGTAGTAATTACCTTGACGTTGCGTAGTTTAATTCGGTTGTCTCTGTTACTGAGCTCGTAACGTCATTTGCTCGTGATATCAATTAAGTTTTTTTTCCATCGCAAATTTAAGTTGAAAATGCATTAATCGGTTCTGAGCGGCCGCCAAGTAATGCTACCTTGAGTATTTTTTGTTACGGTGTTTGTTTAATAAGAATAAGTATTTATAGAATATCAAATATTTGCAAAAAGCATATATAAAAGAATTCTTTCGTATTATACACGTTTATAAAGTGTAAATTTACATTGGATATCAGTTCCTTTTGTATGCGTTAACTTTAAATTTTCTTTTCACTATTTTTTTTTGTGCTTTTTCGCCGAGCGCGTTTGTCCTCACTTACATTTGCAGTGCCGTTTCAAGAAAAGACCTGTCTCAGAGGTGAGTGTGTTTGCTTCTTCTTGTCCCTTTTAGAATGTTTTGCGGCAAATGAATGTTGAGGTCAGGTGTCATTAGCAATGAGTGTCGCGATGGCACGACATTATATATATATATATATACTATATATATATATATATTATAAAGTAATATATATACGTATGATATTTAAATCAAGGTTTATTATATATTATATATGTATATAGTAGTATAGGGTGGAAGTAATATGATATATTATATGTTATATATATAGTTAATTTAGTATATATATGTAATTAATATATATATATATATATATATATTATTATATATCTATTATATATAATATCATATATAATATATATTATATATATAATATATTATTATATAATATATAGTATATATTATATATATATTATATATAATATAGTATATTACTATATATACTTATATATATAAATATATATCTATAATATATTATATTATATATCATTATTAGTAAGCTATATATATATATATATATACTTATATATTATACTTAAGTATAATATACTATATTATAATATATATAGATATTTATATATAATATAGTTATATATATATATATATATATTTATATGATATATTTATATATATATATATATACATATATATAGGGTAAATATTATATATAGTATATATACAGTATATATATATGTCTATATTGGTTTTATATAGGTTATATAGGTATAGTATATATCGATTAGTTTATATTGTATAGTAATAACTATAGTACTATATATAAGGGTATTCTATATATAATTATCTATTTGTTATATAATATATATATTATTTTTGTAAGGGTGGGTGGGTTTTTAAGTTATACTATTCCCTGCCTCTTGTGGAGCATGAGAATCTCTTTTATAATTCGGACAACTGTTGTGTAGCGAACTATAATTTTAATGAAGGATGTAGCCAATGTCTTTTAAATATGTTCTTTGTAGCGGCGTGGCTTTATTTTTTCAATATTTCACTTCCTTTATATCATTACTATTATTGTAGTAATCTTTTTTTTTTATATATTTGGTGGAGATATAATATGTATAATGGTACTTGAAACAATGCAGTTTAGCAGCGATATATAGGATCTGATAATTTCTCGGCTTTCATGAATCCTCATAAATATGATATTGAACACTAATATGGTTGTAAAAAGTCCATGACTCTAGCGTGACTCTTTAGAGTTATTTAGAAATAGCTGCTAACTGTCATAAGACATAGAATGCCTACGATATCTACCGCTGAACATCTCATGGAGATTATCTTCACATGAGTCTATTCTTCAAGTAATTAATTATGTCAATATATTATTTTTCTTTTTCATCACCGTGAAATTAATATTCATGGTGATTTATTTCTTGTTTCTCCTGTTAGTATTGAAAGTCAGAATAAAAGCTCATTACAACAAAAGTATATTCCGCTTTGGCAAGCAGAGAGAAGTTTCATTGTGGCACAGGGTCTATTGATTTATCATACGAGTTGAGGTCGTATTTTGAAGATGAGTAGCGTACTACTTCCAAAAGCCACTTACACATGTCTTGCTCTAGAATGAGAAGTCTTCGCGGATAAACGCTGACCAACCTCTGTGTTATTATTATAAAAGCTGTTGAAGTGGTTTTTTCATTTCTTGTTATTAATATTAAAAATAGGTAAAAAAGTCTTTAATAGGATTTATATATTATGTATATGGGCTATTACCATTAATTCACTGTTATATATTTATATTTAAATGTTCGTTTAATAGATGTAATATATGAAAATGGCTACTATATAATTTAATATACTCTAAGTAGATTAGATGATAAGTAGCTTATTATTTCTTCATTTTTATATATTAATAGCTATAGGTATAGTTATAGAACATTAGTGTGTAAATATAAGATATATGTAACCTAGAATTCCGTGACTTTGTCTCCTCCTTACCAAGATTTTTTATACTATCAGTATTATATATTCCTGTATACTAAATGAACCCCAAATTATTATATAAATAAGTTTATATATTTTCATTGCTATATAATTTTTTTATGATTATATATATAATATTAAATGGAAAATAAAAGATTTAATGATTTATTGCAGGAGATTTTCTAGAAAGAGATATCTCTCCGCGTGTATTTTATACGCAGTATTATAATTTTTGACTTTATATATATATATTCTGTGCAGAGGAAGATTGCTCAAAGCCAAAAAGTTGATCTAATATAATGCACCCGCTGTCAAATACTAACTTATTTTCATTATCTATATATTTTAAAATTAGTATTAAAGTGACGACTTAAAATCTATATTGATAACTCGTTATTAGAATGAATTTTCGTTAAGATTACATCACATTTGCTATCCATACACAGAAAAGAATGGAGCGCAGAGCCTAACTTATATTTTTTTTGAATGAAACCATCTCTCTCCATATCGCGACTAGAGGAAACATGATCCTCACTATATTAATAATGTTCATCAAATTTTTAGAAATATTATTATAATTTTTGGTTCCATAGAAAAATTACCAGGTATAAATGATTCCGTAATATATCTTAACTGTCTAAAAATCTGAGTAGCAGAAATGTATTCGATTTTTAAGTAAATAAATCAATGTTGATAATTATACAATTTTTATGGTTGCCAAGCCTTCAGATATAGCACATATTTCTGTTCAAAGTTATGTGAATCTTTCTTGTCACACAAAAACTGTTAATCTAGTTTATTTACCGATCTTGCTATTAATATGCAGTCTTCATCAAAATCACTTTCTATTAATGCTTTGAGTAGAATATTAACTGAATATAATGCTTCGTATAAAGATAACCTGTTATGAATAGAGCTTCCTGATGTGGCCAACCGCTCTTTTGAAAAGTTAAACCGTAAAGGGTTAGATAGACTAAACTAAGTAATATGTAGTCTCCTTACTTTCTAACCTCCTTTTACCCCTTATCTCTGCTATGATACAGAAGACCTATATTTATTCATTTTAGATGCACCGTAGATGCGAACATAATTTTATAGTATATTACAGGTTGAGACTCATATTGACCCTCTTTGTAGGGAGTAGTTTCGATCTCATTTTGTGAATGACACCGCTATCACATAAATTTTGTGTACTCTTGTTTATATAAATCTAAATAATGTTTTGAATATTTGTCCTATTTACTTTCATAAATGTTTCTTTTAAATTCGGGTTTTATATTATGTAAAAAATAATACTCTAAAGAGAAACTGAGTAATGTAAACGAAATAAATTGTGGATCAATTACTCATTTTGTTTATTGATTTATTGAAATAGCCTCAAATGGGTTTATGTCTTTAGAACGAATGTTATCACTGACTAAAACTCTACACGAGTGTAGGAATAATAGATGGGGTCACTTGGCTTTAACAAGCGTTTTAAACGCTCGAATAGAAGGGGTTACCTGGCTTTATAGCTCAGCGTTTTAAACGCTTGAATATAAGGGGGGATTTAGACTGCTTTTATAACCTTTTACGCTGCTTAAATTAGATAATATATTCTGTCACATATCGGTTTTCTTTGAATTCGCATGTATGATAAGATTTTTTTATTCGCTTTTTTTTTTTCATCGGATATTTGAAACGGTTATATGTTTAGTCTTTATTGATTGGTTTTTGATATATGCTTTATTTGATGATTCCTTTTTGGTCGGTTTTTGATTAGTTTGTGATCGCTTTTTTGATCGGGTATTTATCGATTATTGGTCGGTATATGATTTGTTTTTAATCGGTTTTTGATCGCTTTTTGATATCCTTATTTAATCGGTTATTTGATGATTTGGGAATATTGATTTTGACGCTTTTTGAATGGCGAGATATCATCGTTTATATGGTTCGTGCAGGTCCTGGGTTTGCTATTAGGTTTCGGTTGATGCGGCATGTGTTCTTGTATCGGTATTTAATCGATTTTGATCGGTATATGATTTGTTTTGCTTTTTGTTTTGCTTTTTGATTGATATTTTTTTTAGGTTTTTTGATGGTGCTGATTATTTCTAGCGGAGTAAATCTCTTTATAGTCACTTTTGGATATCCACTGATTTCCCACTTATTTCCCACTGATTTCCCACTGATTTCCCATTGATTTCCCAGTGATTTCTCAGTGATTTCCCATTGATTTCCTACTTACTTCCCAGTGATTTCCAAGTAATTTCCTATTCATTTCTCCCTGATTTTCCAATGATTTCCCATTGATTTCCAACTAATTACCCACTGATTTCCCAGTGATTTCACTGATTTCCCACTGATTTCCTACTAATTTCCCACTGATTTTCCACTGATTTTCCACTGATTTCCTACTGATTTCCCACTGATTTCTTACTGATTTCCAACTGATTTCCCACTGATTTCCCACTGATTTTCCACTGATTTCCCACTTATTTCCAACTTTTCCTACTGATTTCCCACTGATTTCCCACTGATTTCCCACTGATTTCCCACTGATTTCTTACTGATTTCCTACTGATTTCCCACTGATTTCCTACTGATTTTTCAATTGATTTCCCAATGATTTCCCACTGATTTCCACTGATTTCCCACTAATTTTCCACTAATTTTCCCTCTAATTACCCACTGATTTCACACTAATTTACTATGATTTGCCATGATTTCCCACTGATTTCCTACTGATTTCCTATGATTTCCTACTGATTTCCCACTGATTTCCCAATGATTTCCTATCTGATTTCCACTGATTATGTTACCCCTGATTTGCCCACTGGATATCATCCCACTGATATTCATTAATCTGATCTTCATACTGATTTCTCCATCTGATTTTCCAGCATATTTCTTCCTAAACTGCGTTTTGGTTTTTATTTCCTATAACTGATCTCAATTTCCTCTAGTTATGCTACTCTCGTCTCTCATCCTGATAGGTTTCCTAATTTGCAATTTCCCCCTCATTGATTTCCACTGCAGGCTGAATTCACTGAACTGGTTCTCTTTCCCTTCCACTCCACCTTGAAGATTTCGCTACCTCTTTCGGCAATGGTTCTCGCTTTCCATCGCATCTGACCGTCATACTCTTGCTCTTTTTACCTACGGGTAACTCAGTGCTCTGCTTTTCATTGTACATCTCTCGCCTGACTGTATTTTTTTCACTTGCTGAATTGTCCACCTTGGGTCCTTCTCTTTTGTTGACTTCTATGAGTCTTAAGATCTTCTCTTCCTACCTCGAGTCTTTATGTTTTCACGCTGAATCTGCATCTGCGGTATGATGGTTTGCTCGATACATTGTGATTTCATCCTCTGAGTAGTTCTCGGATATCATCTGTTCTTTCCTACTGGATTTTCCCAACTGATTCATGCGGTACGAGAGGAAGGTTATTTCTCGCTCGCTATGTTTTTCGAGGTCGTCTACCGTCGTTGTACTAATTCTTCTTGGCTGATGTTTATTTCCGTTATTCTGTGCATTTCTACTGTGATTATTCCCACTGACTTTTCTCCCGTCCTGCGATTTTGCACTTGATTTGCGTGTTTGGTTTCTCTCAACACATGCATTTGCACTACTTGACTCTTCTACCTGTTACTCAATAACTGATATCCCGCCCATTCACGATTTTCCCCTACTTGCACATCTTCGGTGATCCCATTCACTCGATGCTCTCTTTCACTTGATTTGTGTTCCCATTTCTACTTTACCGACTCTGGTGCCTACTTAGAGTGGATACCCATACCTGAGCTTGTTTATTTCCACGCTTTAGATTTGCATGTGGCCCACTAGTATTTTTCTCGATATGATCTCTCTTATTCCCTGATTCTCTTCACAGCTTGAGTCTCTCTGCCTCAAGGTGTAATTTCTTGCAACCTGATTTTGTCTCACTGATGTGTGTCACACTCTCTGGATGTATATACTTTTTTGATTCTTTCCTGTATTATGGATCCCTCTATTATTTCTCCATCTCAGAGTGCACATAAGGAATACTTTGCACTGAGATGTCTTTATCAGCTATTGTTACCGTCATGTAATGCTCTCGTGTTCTACTCATTCTCCGTTCCCTGATTCCTACAATCCTACTGGCGATCAATCTTATGTACAGATTTAAAATGCTACTGAATTTCCACACTGATAATTCCTTAATGAACTTTATTCTTTCCTATTCTTGATTTTCCAGCTTGATTTTCCAATACTGATTTTACATCCCAGCCAATTTTTTCCATCTTTTTTCGTTTTTCTTTTTTATTTCCAACTGATCATCTTTTTCACATGTAATTTTATCCCACGTTTTCAACTGATTTCCACTAATATATATTCGTATTATTCACTCTTTGATTTCATCATTCGAATTTCCTACTGATTTTCTCTACTGATTAATTCCCTATCGAATTCATTTCCCACTGAATTTTCCTCATACTGATTTTACCACTGATTATTCCCATTTCTGATTAATCTCCTATGATCTTGGTTTTACTGCTCAACTGACAATATCTCATGCCTATCATGATAATCTAATACGGGTGGTAATGAATGGGTTCCTAGCTATGATTTTCACTGATTCCGAATAGATCTTTCCCACTGATTTCCCACTGTTTTTCCATCTTTTTAATATTTCTGATATATCCCACTAATGATTCTCCCTCTTGATTTCCTATCTGAATTTCTTACTGATTTCCCGTCTCGATTCTTCCTCATAAATGATTCTTTCCCCTGGTTTCTACTGAATTCTCAGTTAGAATTTCCTTCCTGATTTTCTTCTCTTTTTATTTCCATGTAGTTTCAAAAATGAATTAATTTCTTCCTTTTAATTTTATTTATAATTGAATAAATAATCTCCACTTAGATTTTTATTCCCACTGAGATATACATATATCCCTAAAATCAATCTTGATTTACATTAAACTGATTTAAATTCCTACATATATATTATATTCTAAACTAAATTACTACGTTGCTGCTTTGCTACTTCATTTCTACTTCATTGTTACAACTTTTGGTATTGATTTTGCCTCTACTACTTTTTATATTTATGTAACCAACATGATTTTTTCTCGATAATGATTTATTATACTGAATCTTTTCCCTACTAGACGTCCTAAATCTAATTTTATTACTATCTAATGATCTTCCTAATTGATTTCCATCATTGAATTGTGTACAACTTATTTCCTTACACTTGATTTGATTCCAGCGTTTTCCTTCTGATTATCCTCTACTTAGATTTAATTCCAACTGATATTTAACTTTTTCTATTTATCCTAAGTGATTATACTGCTGACTTATATGCTCATGTTGATTAAATCTTTATATTGAATCATTATGACCTTATATCTAACTAATATTCTCCATTAATTTCCTAACTTTCTAGATTTTCTACTGTTTCCCTACTTTTGAATTTTAATCCCATTTTACTATCATAATCTGTCATTCTACTGATTGTTAATACACCAAATTAATTTAGTTTGATTTCTACCGCTTCTTTAGATATCTTTACTCATACATAGTTATATCTATCTTCATTTCGTTCTATACCCTCTATCTTTTCATGCTGTATATTACCCACTAACGATTTATTATTCTTATATCTATGACTTGGTGTTTATGATCAGCACTAGAAGAGATCTAAATACAACACTGGAGTGTTTCTCCACATATATCCCTACTGGATTTTCCAGCATTATATTCTCTTCCGTGAAGTTTCGTCAAGAAACTTAAATCTTTTTACCAACTGATATTCCTTATCATTAATAATAGTTATTGTGATATTTTCATTCGTGATTTCTAAGACTTGAACATGAATGGGGCGTTTACCACTGGCGTATGGGTGGTGTCGCACTTCACTGAATTGGTTGCGTTCTTGACTGGATTTTTCTCCTTCGCGGATATCTTTTTTGAATTGGTTCGACTGCAGTGTTTCTTAATTGAGTCTGACTATTTCCCACTGGTTTATTCGTGGATACCAATTGCATCCGATTTTTTTTTCCTGGGAATTTCGCATTTCGTGTTCAAACTGACTATTCCTAATTTATCTTTCTCTAAAATCATATATCAAAATCACGATCTTATTTTCCACTCCTACATGAATATTTGCACTGTGCTATTACCTACGAGAATTATTTTTCTCTATTCAGAATATTTCCACATAACTGTTTTCTCATATAAATTAATATTTGGCTGATTTTCTACCTATCTAAAGATTTGTAATTCTCTAGTCCGATTCATATGCAAACTAATTGTTTTTATTTACCTTGTTTTATTTACCGTACATCACTCTTTCTCTTAACCTTACTCGAATCTACAATTACTTTTCGCGGGTCATATGAGAATTTAGTCTCTCCTAACATTAGAACTTTTGCAATTGCCAAACATAAGAAATGTTCACGTAAGAGACTTTTGTGTCTCCACTATTCCTGAATGATTTGCAACCTGATCTACCTTACGTATACAATGATTTTCCCACTGATTTCCACTGATTTGGCAGGATATTCATTCTTGCTTTTTTTTCCCTACTCCTTTGTATCTTTCTCTCCACCACTCTTCCTGATCTTCTTTTCCTTCTGTAATCCCTCTTCTACTTCGCTTGACCTATTTCTTACCACTGATTTTCCACTTTGATGTCTTTCTCACTTTGCAACTTTTCCACTGCATTCTTTCGCCCAACAGGTCA
The DNA here is from genome assembly GCA_015478945.1 of Trachelipus rathkii. Lineage (NCBI taxonomy): Eukaryota > Metazoa > Arthropoda > Malacostraca > Isopoda > Trachelipodidae > Trachelipus > Trachelipus rathkii. The sequence goes on from JABUQX010056055.1 coordinate 27,040, forward strand.
GAATCATCTCCATGCCTGGCGCCACGATCCAGTCTCTCTCCCCCTCTTCGTATCCTTTCCTGAAAGCTGTATAATCCTACTCAGTATGCTGCACATTTCTTACAGGCTAGGCGTATCGGCACTCTCTCTCCGCCATTGATGTTCCTCCACACTGGTGTAATGGTACACATGTTTCGCTCTTGATCACTCACCTACCTGAAGGGTAATTCTAAGTTCCTTGACGGTGAGTCTATTGCCATATGAATTTTCAGATGCATCGGTGTCTTATCTATACGTTTGATTTTAAACTGATATATCAACGTAGAGTGTCCTAATCGACTTGGTATGTGATGTCGTGCTCGGATTATCCGGCTTATATGTGTTGATATTTGGCTTCACGTGTGATTTCCGAGCTATCTGGCATTGTTTCACATACAACTGGATCAATGTCTCTCGACGGATTGTCTCATTCCTGATTTCCATGACCCACTTCGATAATGTTTCTACTGATTTTCCAACAGAGACTTTCTACGCTACTGAGGTGTCATGTTCATACACTGATAATCATGCTCGCATCTGATCTCTCTTACACTTTGCATATTCTCTTCGTCTATTAATTTCTCCGAAAGATTTTTATGATAAGTGTCATCATCAAGTCTTGTCAACCGGTATGATGCTCGTATCTAAAGAGCTAAAGGCAGAATATATTCTCACATGTCGAGAACTCGGTCTTAAGTGATTTACACGGTCAAACAACATCAAAGAGGGCCAAGCTACGAAATAGTGTGCGGCGAGTGAGTTTAAGGTGAGGTCATAATTTCAATACATCTTAGGGGAGACACGTACGGAATTGCGACTCCCGCACTTTCCTCCTTCTGGGAGTCTCTTCCTCACTGCCAGTGGTTTAAATCTAACTATTAGACTTATATACCCACTAATTAAGATTTTCTATCATGATTTCCAGAATGATTTCCCATCATAATTTCCACTGATTACCTCAATCCTTATGATTATACCCATCTAAGATTTCCAAACTGATGTTCCCTACTATGATTTCCAACACTATTATAGATTTATTTCCCCTATCCTGATAATTATTATTCCTACCTTATATTCTCAAAGTATTATATCCAGCACTTTCCTAGAAGTCTTATATCCCGTCTCATGTTAACTCCACAAAGATTGTTCCAATTGACATGAGTGATTCCTCTAACGCATAGGTTGGATTGCTGCTCGATCTAGATAAACTACGCAGAGTTGTCATGGAATATATCGAATCCTCGAGCAAGACGCAGCGTGTTCACTGAACGAATTGTCCCTCCATGGTTTGAATGCTTGTTCGCAACTGAAAGTGTGAGCCACTGGGCGTCGGGCTATCACACACGTGTGATTTCGTGACACAGCATCTCCCTCTGGATTCGTGTGTCATGTGAACTTTTTCAACTGATTTATACACGTCCGTACTTTCTCCGAACAATGCAGTGTTCCCCACTGCATATCATTTTGCACAAGAACCTCTTTCAACACTAGTGACTCGTCATCAACATAGAATCTCTTCCCACGTCTTAGATTGTCCAGCTGATATTTGCCCGTGATTTCCCCACCTGTTTTGCCTCAATGTGACTCCTAATCTTCGTGAGATGATCACTTTCCTTTCTTTGCACATCTGTGAGCATTTTGCCCAATCTTGGTCATATGTTTCGGCGTGCTCAGCTGACCATTTCCCTGCGGCGGAGCGTGGTATTTATACGTGGAGATTTTCAATTCTGACATTTCTCACTATGATCTCTGATACATCAGCTCTTGATTGGGTTAACCCACCAAGGTGATTTCCTTAGCGGACTTTTCATGCGGAGAGCGCTTCATGCTACTCTTTCCTGGACTGATTTTTGCGCGACCCTTTTGTCTGAGTCAACCCCTCACTGCAAGATTTTTATCTCAACTGAACTGTTTAATGATCTCTGGATTTTCCACTGACGTGGGTGTTGCGCGGCGATCATATTAAATAAAACTGCAAGTTAATACAGGGCCACCATAATCTTCTAAGCCTCACATTCCTCTCTTATTATCCTCATACTCGATTTTCCACCGATTGGCCTCTCTCTCTTATCTAGAAGGTTGTGCGCACTGATGTATCACTACCTGATTCTCCAGTTAGCCTCGAGTTGTTCTCTATTGTTACGACTGTTCTCCAGCGGCACTTAAAGTACACACTGATGTAATGTACAACAACACGGTGGATAGTGTTTCTCACTTCATATATCGTCACGAGCTAACTACCACTGCTAATCATTTTCCACTGACATATTTCGTCATTCACACCTGTTATACTTCCACACACTGACAGGCGGATTTTAATCTGTAGCTGATCTTCATCCCCTGAGTGGTTTGTTTTTTCACTGACTTAATACCACGAGCTGTGGAATCATGTCTCTCTACTGAATATTGTCCCAGAAATAGATACTTATTAGAGCCTTATCATTAATACTGATTTTCCTAGTAATTTCCTACTAAGCTTTCTTACCGACTATTGAATATTATCAATTAGATTTGAATATTCCTGCTCGCTAGTAATATTCCCTAAATACTTCATTCTAGCAATGCACGGAACCTTCTTCTCTCTCTCGAATGATTGGTGGTGGTAGACTGGAGTAAACTTACTCACCTGTATATTTTACACCAGCTTAATTTGATAGTCCCCAAATATAACCTAGACGTTGATGTCTACAGTATCGCGCTTTCTCTGCGCGGAGTAGCTTTTATGCCTGTGCTCTTAGATCTGGTTTACTCATATCAATAATTGCTAACTTCTTTGTGATAATTTGTCTTAATTCTTAGATGTCTTTATTACTGTCGTTAGCCTCTATATGAAAAGATATGCATGTTCTCAACTCTAAGGTTTTGCCACTCATCAGATTATGCTGCTACTACTGCCTTTCTCTCCTGATTTTTTCTCGAGTGTGTATTTGCATGACGTTTCTCACACTTGATTTTTTGCAATTGAAGAGAAAAATGTTCTAACACAGATTTTCTACAATAAGAATAGTATTTGTCTCCTCTTTGAGATTTTGTGCCTCTATATTTATATTCCACATCTAGAGTTAGAACCAATATTTGTCGATGTATATCTCTCTGTATTTCCTCCACTGTATTCTTCCTACTTAATCTTCCCATCATTATTTCTGTACTGATTTTAAATCTCTTGATATTTTTCCTTCATCAAGACTATTCTTTATCTTGATTTCACCACTCTAGATTATATAATATCCTATAAATGATTATTATTCCTCAATTTATGATTTTATACTACTAATTATTATCACCTCTAATAGTTAATTATTTTCACCATTGATTCTCATTCTGATTTTCCTATCATTAGATAATTATCACAAACTGTTAATTTCCTACCTGATTTAAAACTGATTTTTCCTTATCTAAGTCTTATTTTACCCATTGATGTTCCTACTTAGATTTCTTTCCACTATAATCTAATATTACTGGATTTAATACTCTTAAGATTATCCTCACTGATTTCTTTACTGATAATTTCTAATCAACTGATATTATTTCACTAAACTAACTGATTTGATCTTTACTACATTTAGAATTTTATATATATCTACTTCTTAAATCTTTCTCTGTTTATCCCTCAGTTAAATTTTTCCACACGTGATCTTTCCTACTGAATTTTCCACTGTATTCAAATACTTAGATTTCCTATCTTAGATATATTTCAAAACCTGTAAATTTCCCTCTTTGTATATTTCCAACTAATGATTTACCTACAGTCGGATTTTCCTCATTGTAATTTCCTTACACTGAATTACCTATACAATGCCCTATATAATATTATATTAGAATTTTATTCCATTCTGCTATTGTCTCTATCACGTTTAAATATTTTTCCAAACACTTAAAATTTAAGCACTTTCTCTTTATTATAATCCCAACTATACGTTCGTATTTATACCCAACTTTTAATTTTCTTTGAATAAATATCCACTTGGCGAGATTTATGCATTATTCTGAATGGTTTTCTTACACATTTGTAATTATTTAGCTGTTGATTTAACTAAAGACTAGAATTTCATACCAACTTGCTTTTTCTCTTTCCCACAGATAAAGTCTATTTTCTACGTCATATATTTCGCGTCCTCGAAGATGCGTTGCTAAGATCTGTGCGTCTGCTATAGATATTTCAATGGGGATTTTGTCCCTACGAGTGGAAGAAATGTTCGTCATACTGATTTAGCCCCATTCTCTGGATTGGTGCGCCCAGCGTTATTTTGACGAATCTCGATCTTGTTATTTTCCAAATAGATTTAAGTCTTATTACTGAAGTAGCGTTCTGCCTTAGCTTAAATTGCTCACCTCACTTTCTGACAATTCCGATGGTTGTCCATAGGATATAATCCAATACTTTCTGAAGTTATTTAAAACATTATTCCATTATTACTTGAAAGATGGTAAATGTAAGTTGTCCATAATTGATTCAATTTTTTTTGAACGAGCTAATTAGTCAATCATAGTATCGAACCTTCCCATTAAATATTATAATTTGCTGATTTTCAGCACTGCCTATACTTCACTTCATTTTGAATTTTTTAGTCCACTGAATGTTCCTATCTTGTATTTGTACCTCTATTATAGTGAGATGTTCTTTTAGTGTATATACCGGGGTTACATATATATTTTTCTACTAATCTACTTATATATCGCAAAGACTAAAGTTTCCAACTGATTTTCCTAATGATTATTTCCACTTATTATTCCATACTCTTTGATATATTCTACCACTTATGATTTGCTTACTCTGATTTCACATACGATTTCCTATACTATTTCCAACTGTTATTTCCTACACTTCGATTTCCTCAGTGATTATCCTACATCTGAATTAGTAATTCATCACTAGCTTTTTCCTAACTGATTTCCTAATTCGATAATTTTCCCTAACTGATTTTCAACTACTGATTTTTTAAATAATTCTTATTTAAATACTATTATCACTTACGAATTTCCTAACTGTATCTTTACTACAAAGATATTACTTCCCAATAAATTACCATCTTCTGATAATCGTTTAATAACACTGATTTCAACTGCATTTCCACCACTGGTGATATTCGGCTTACTGTATTTTCTGGCACTGAGTGTGTGTGCATCACTTATATTCTCTTTGAAAATCTACGTGGAGTGGTGTCAGTCCGGTATTGCATATTTCTTCTCCCGCGCGTTTATTTTCCATCTGCAATATATCTCCAACCCTCACTCGCTATGAATATCGCGATCGCAAACGGTGTTAGTTGTTCTCGTTTCGCATAAAAGACGCACACTCTGTTGAACAGAGCGAGAAGTGAAGGAAAGATGTTCGTTGTATGCAAAACGACGAAGAAAGAGATACAGAGAGGTGATGATAAGAAAAGAGAGAGCAGAGAGGTTCCTCGTAGAGCTGAGAGAGCCGAAGGCAGAAGGAGACAGA